>VDFB02047230.1:424747573-424811233 GCA_007258455.2 Sequoia sempervirens
ATATATGCATGTATGGACTCATGCATCCATGTATTTGTCTTTGTCTTTGGCCAAATGGCCCCTAATGGCCAAAGTAACCTAGCCACCCATGGCCGTCAAGCAATTCCAACGCCTTCCCCACCAGCCACATGCCATTTAATGCATTTGCTTCAATTATTTTGACCTCTCCATGTGTTCGCATTTTCCTGATATTTCAATGCATTTAATTTGCACTCATGGATTACGTATCTCTACTCGCCAGTTTTATAAACTATGCCTTTGCTTAAATTTATTTAATCGATCTATGCGATCGCATTTCACTGATTTTCAACAGCAACAATAATTTATAAAGCTATTCTGATAAATACAAACAGCTAAATGCTATTTTTCCAATATTGATTTATCAGAATAGTGCTAGTTTTCCAATATAACAAAATTAAAAGTTATATGTTGACATACATTTATGCATATTGTCCATACATGCATATATGCATATATGCCTTCATCCATATTTACATATGTATATGAATACATCCTTCCATGTAACATTTGCATTTGTACCTATATCCAAATGTGCATACATCCATGTATACATGTGTTCATATCTCCATCTCTCCATGTACTTCTGTTTTATGTGTATACATGTGTCTATTAATGCATCTATGCATATATCTGTGAATAGCTCTACATAATTCTCTCTCCATGTATTTAATGTTCTCCACTGCATCAACATTTACATGTTCTCTATTTTATGATCTTCCATATTTATTTTTTCCATAGTATATGCATAAGAACTTCCACTTTGTCTTTTGTTTTGACTCTTCTATCCATAAATATCATTATATTTTTATATCCACTCTTCTATTGTCGCATTTCGAGGAAGCTCAAGGATCTTAGTATCTTGTTCAGTACGAAGGAGAGTGAGAAATGCAACATGGGTCTTTTTCTGTGTTTATATTGATGGACTCAGCCCTATGATGATTTTTAAAAGCATAACCAATACCAAACTAGACATTCTTCCACCCCTTGTTGCAAGAAATAATCACTTCATACCCTATTAATTCCATTCATTTCCATTTCCACCCTTACACGTCCTCTCTTCTCAAATCAAATACATTTCAAAATCCAATTATTTGCTTGTGTTGCATCATACCAATGTGTTGCATTCCTTTTTTCACTAAATCCAGCTCTCTCGTTGAATTTTTCATTTCTTGCATTTAATTGTAAGCATATAACTTGCAAATGATAAATTCATACCATTTACATTCCCATTCATTCTCATATCCACCATCCCATATCGTTGCCTCCCATGTCAAATACTTTTCATAACTTATTCATACACCTTATTTGCATCTCACCCTTCTCTCAATTCGCTCCCTAGGTTCCACTCGCATAACTCATTCTTCTTTTTAACACTCACATATCTTTATCTATCTACACCTCAAATATACCTTCATCCATCACAACAAAATTCACACCATACCAAACAAAGGAAAAGATGAAGAAAATATCAAGGTTATGCAAATAAACACTGAGGGCTTCAAAAATAACACTCATAACATACAATTGTATTCAAGAGTTATTTTCATAATGTCTTTTCTAAACCTTGTTGATTACAGATCCCTAAAAGCGAGTATAACAGTTTCTTCAAGCCTATAATGTGTAATCAGATGTAACAAATATTTACATGTTTCCATGCATTCAAATGCATCATTAGGTATCCTTTATACAGTTGTTCAAAAAACAATATTGTATATGTTTCAAATGCAAATTGTTCTTGATATTTCTTGCTTTATGCACACATGCATTTATAGATTGTTCTTTGTGTACCAAATTACATGGACACATCTATACATCCATCCATGCATGAATGTTTACATGGATCCATATATTTATGCATTCCTTCGATATATGCTTTGCTAATATATAGTTTGTTTTCCCTTTTTTCCTTTCGCTTACTACTGCAAATGCTACTTGAGCATCACTATGCTTTCACAGATTTGTATTTCTACTTGATTTTAGTCTTTTCCATTCAAATTTCTCGTTCACATGTCATGTATGCTTTTCACTCTTCTTTGCATTGTGTGCACATGGATACATGTATACATGCATGCATGTATACATAGATGCCTCAAGCATTGTTACAAATTTTTAAGATTATTTGCATTCAATACTTGAGACAAAATAATGATACATTTTTGCTTCCTGGATAAGATCATAAAGGAAATTTGTTACTGCAAATGTAAACATGCACCCATGTAAGAGTACTAGTATTCATTGGTGTTTCTCTTTTCACTCTTGCATCCTTACATATCATTATATTTTTATATCTATTCATCTCTTGTCACATTTCGAGCAAGCTCAAGGATCTTGGAACTTTGTTTAGTCCAAAGGAGAGTGAGAAATGAGACACTAGTCTTTCTTTTGTATTTGTATTGAGACACTCAGCCCTATGATGATTTTAAAAAGCATAACCAATAACAAAATAGACATTCTTCCACCCTTTCTTGGAACAAAAGTTCACCTCATACCCTATCGAATCCACTAATTTCCATTTCCAGCCGTGCACATCGTTTCTTCTCAAATCAAATACATTTCAACATCCATTTATATGCTTCTCTTGCATCACACCAATGTCTTGCATTCCTTTTTTCTCTCAATCCAGCTCACTCATTCAAATTTGTATATCTTGCATTTAATTTTAAGCATATAACTCGAAGATGATAAAATCATATAATTTACATTCCATTCATTCTCACATCCAATTTCACATATCGTTGCTTCGCATATCCAATACTTTCCATAAGCCATTCATATACCTTACTTGCATCACATCATTCTCTCAATTCCTTCTCTTTGTTGCACTTACATCGCTCATTCTTCTTTACCACCCTTACATATCTTTATCTATCTATAGCTCAAATATACCTTCATCCATTACAACAAAATTCACACCATACCAAAGGAAAAATTGAAAAAAATATCAAGGTTATGCAATTAAACACTGAGGGCTTTGAAAATAACTATGACATCATAGACTTGTATTCAGGACTTCCTTTGAAAACGTTTTTCCCTATATCCTGTTTATTGCAAATAACTAAGAGCACATATCATAGTTTCTTGGAGGCTAAAATGTATAATCAGTTTTCATAAATATTTACATGTATCCATGCATTCAAATGCATCGTTGGATATCCTTAATACACTTGGTCAAAAAACAATAATGTATTATTCTTTTGTTTCGATCATAAATGTTCTTTTTATATCTTTCAAATGCAAATTGTTTCTAACATTTTCTAGCTTTGTGCACATAGGCATATATAGATTCTTGTTTGCTTACCAACTTACATGGACACATGTACACATAGATGGATGCATTAATGTTTTCCTTCATCCATACATTTATGCATTCCTTCGATATATGCATTGCTAATAAATAATTAATTTTCCCTATTTTCTTTCATTTAATACTGTAAATGAAAATTGAGTCTCATTGTTAAAATACAATTGTATTCAAGAGTTCTTTTCAAAATGTCTTTTCTAAATCCTGTTTCTTACAGATTCCTAAAAGCACATATGACAATTCCTCCAAGACTATAATGTATATTCAGATTTCACAAATATTTACATGTATCCATGCATTCAAATGCATTATTAGATATACTTTATACACTTGTTCCACAAACACTAATGTATTGCTGCTTTGTTTCAGTCAATAATGTTTTGCTACTTCTTGTTTAAGCTGCAAATTGTTTCTAACATTTCTAACTTTATGGACATAGGCATATATAGATTCTTCTTAACATACCAAGTTAAATGGACACATGTACACATCCGTGCATGCATATGTCTTTACATGGATCCATATTTTAATGCTTTCCTTTCATTTATGCATTCATACTAACTAGTTTATTTCTCTTGTTTTCTTTCATTTAATACTGCAAATGCAACTTCAGTCTCTTCATGCTTTCAGGCTTGCTCAAGTGTCAAGCATGCTTTTCACTCTTCTCTGCATTCTGTGCACATCGATAAATGTGTACATGCATCCATGTATACTTAAATGCTTCAAGCATTGTTACAAACATTATAAGATTATTTTACTGTAGATTATTCTAATATTTTAATGTTTACATGCAAAGTGCTACAAACACATAGATTATTTTACTGTACCTGCATTTTATCTTACCTAATAAAATTCTTTATATCTTTTCAAATTATTTTTTGTTTAAAATATATACACAAAAAAATATTCATTCGTATTACATTAACAACATTCAAATCTAATTTATAATAAAACCAATACCTTTGTACAGTTTCATCTAAGAATTTATCGTAATATTTATTCCACTTATTACATTTTCATAAGTTAAACTATTACATTTTATTTTATATATACACAAAATTAATCTTAGGTACTAAGGTTCTTTATTATATTTTTTCTAATTACTTATTGTTTATTATATAAACACAAATTTTTATTCATATTACATAAACAATATTAAAATCTTATTTATAATAAAATCAATAGCTTTCTAGTCATTCATCTAACAATTTATTGTAATATAATTACATTGTTCAATACACAAAAATATCTTATCATATTACATAGACAAGATTTAAATCTTATTTATAATAAAAACAATAGCTTTATCTAATACTAATCTTTATACTACATTAAAAAAAACATTGATTAATCTTACAAAAGTATATACTCAAATGAGCTACCCCTATCAATCTTCCACCTAACACTACTATTTCTATTAGCACTTGCATATTGTGATATGATAAACTAAAATAACTCAATTGTATTAATTAACATAGCATGTGTTCTACAACAGTACACTAAACATAACTTTATTTACAAATAGACAAACAAGCAAAATAAAGAAATTTGGTAAACTTTGTTTCACCATGCATATAAAAATGGGGCATGTAAAGAATGCATTTTCCTTTTTTTCCCGCACACATGTTCTTTGTAAATAGTTGCAAATGATATTTGATGCTTTAGAAATATCTCTACATCAAAACTTTGTTCCATTTAGATTGACTAATGAATTTTTCAATCAAAAGGTTTTCTAATAAAAAAAAATTAAAAAACATTGCACTAGTCATAAATAGTTTATTTCTCCTATTTTCTTTCATTTTATACTGTAAATGCGAGCTGAGTCTCCTCCTGCTTTAAGACTCGTTAACATGCCAACTATGCATCTCACTCTTCTACGCATTATGTGCACGTGGATACATGTATGCATATATGTCTCATTCATTATTACAAATATTTATGATTGTTTGCATCCAATAGTTAATACAAATTAATAATGCATTCTTGCTTCCTAATTAAGATGATAAAGAATCTTCCATCTCACAAATGTATACATACACACACAAAAAAACAAGTACTCATTGGTATATCTTTAAAAAACTCCACGCAAACATGGTACCCATTAAAAAAAAATCCCTTGCATCCATCCACACATGTTACCTGTTCACATCTCCCTATGGACCTCATTCCCCATGCACCCTAAAAATTCCATGCATTCGTGCACTTCTAAAAATAACTTCAGAATTTTCTAGCTATTTTAAATACATTCATATTCCTATTTGCTATCTAAAAACTTTTCCTAACTCATAGCTACATGACTTTTACCTCTCGGCAGGAACTCGACGCTTGCGTCACTTGTTAGTATTAAATTTAGGTAATTGGAAATTAACAAAATTTATATAGATCAATATGAATTAATTGTTGGATAGATTTTATCGTAAATATAGTACTAACATTAATATTGGGATTAATATTAATATAAGTATTAATACTAATAGCTGAAAAGGTGATAGAATTAATGGTAATGGTAGTTATAAATCCAATATCAAGTTAAATGAATATTCTTTTTTTAACAACAACAAGTATGATTAAACTTACTCTTGCCATGAACGAAAGTAGAAGTTATTTAATGCTATTACTTTTAGTATCAAGAGTAAAAAAGAATTTGATGAAAGAGGATAATATTTAAATTAAGATTTACTATTCTAAATAGATGGTGATGTTGTAAATAATAACACAAATATTAATGTGAATAAATGACCTTATTGTTGAATAATAGTTATATTGCGTTAATATTATTAGTTCTTTTATAGGAAAAGAAATATTTGAGACTAACAAATAAATACTAATTTTGGTGTTATAGTTCAAATTAATAGCAGTAAAAGTCATAGATAAATTTGAAATTTAGCAAATAAGTGAGTTAATGATAGTAAATTTGTAGTTTGCAAGTGGTAAATTTTGGGGCATAACATAGGTATATTTGAGAGTAACTATGAATTCAAGAAAATAAATAAGGACCAAAAAAAAAAAAAGAAGAAAAATTACAGAGTTGCAACTTTAGGACGTTTAGTGTTGGGACATGACATAGGTATCAAAGCCTAGTTTACAAACATTGAGATCTTTTGGGATGAAAAGCTACAAAAAATCTAATTAAGTTAAAACCTTGGTATGTTTAGGATGCCTCATCGAATGAGGAGAGGAGCTCGTGAGCGTGGGGTGCCACTAGAGTCGTAGCACACAGAGGATGTCCATTGTGGAGAGCAGTCAAAGTTGGGACTGCAAATACTTCAGACACTTCAAAATCTGATTGGATTCATAGAGTAGAGGCTACCAGCAACAAAGGGACCACATGTAGAGCAACCAGAGGTTGAGGCTCGACACATAGAGGAGCCTAAGGGTGAGGGACATAATGTAGGATCTTGCGAGCACAACAGGAGTCCCCCACATCATTGGCGAGCATGAGCAAGGGAATCAGAGGATGATTCCATGCATATCCCACCACAACTTGAGGCACTAAGGGTTCCATAGAGTTCAAGAATCAGCTCTAAGATCTACTTCACCTCAAGCTACTGGAGTTCACAGGATCCATCAACAGGGTGGAGATTAAGTCATGGTTACTTAGCCTTGACAGATACTTCAGGTTGCAACCTTATAGGAGTAACCTGAAGGCTAGGGTGGCTATTTATTTATTAAGAAAAACCACTTCTACTTGGTGGCACCAAGAGGAGTGGAAGCACCACCTGTCCATGGACACGATCACTTGGGACACCTTCTTGGAGCATTTCATAGCATGCTATATCTAAAAGCATTTTTGACAAAGGTGTATTAATGACTTCCATGACCTGTAGCAGATGGGTCTTACAGTGTCATAGTATGAGAGTCGATTCCTTGAGCTTTTGTAGTATGTAAATTATATCCAGGATGAGAAGTTGCTCGTCAACCAATTCATTGTGAGGTTGAACCCCAGTATTTCAGAACCTGTGTGGATGGACGATCTCGTGGACCTTAGGTTCACTATGAAGAATGAATTAATAGCAGAGGAGATGCATAGAAAGGCATAGGAGACTCGTGAACCATTTCAAAACCACAAGCAAGGCCAGTAGGAGCACAACTCTTGTAGACCACCCCTTCCAACAAAGGTGGGGTATAGACCTACATTTAGGACTCTTAGGTCACAACAGTCATACCATTAGACACAAAGAGCTAGACTGCAATAGGGTGAAAGGGTGGGTCTTCCAGGTCATGGCACATACAAATGCCCCACAAAGACCAGAGACCTCAAGGTTAGTAGGTAGCTTCTCCTCAATCCCAACAATCATTCAGAGGAGGGAATAGTAGTTTTGGGAGGTCTAGATCCTCTCAGTTTGGTAGGCCTTATCTAGCACTGAGTCAGTCAAGGGGACCTTGTTATGTATGTGGCAGAGTGGGTCACCTGGCCAGAGAGTGCCAACAGAGTTTTGCAATAGGAGGAACCTATCTTGAAGCCTCAAAGCCAACAGTTGGAGATGTGAGTAAATCCCACATGATGTTTGTGGTGGTCGAGAACCACCAAGCTAGGCATTAGGCCACCATTATTGAGGCAGTAGGTATGATTGATGGTGTATTGGTTAGTATATTATTTGATTTAGGAGCATCAGATTCTTTTATTTCCCATGTTATAGAGGATCGCTGCAAGCTAATGGCATCTAAGCAAGACAATAGGTGGGAGGTGAAGTTTGCTTTAGGGGCCAAGGTGCCCATTGATTCAATAGTTCATGATTGTCAGTTGGTTATTGAGGGTGTTACCACCACAGTGGATCTTCAAGTCACTCTTTTGGGATCCTTTGATATAGTGTTGGCTATGGATTGGCTTGGTGCAAACCAAGCTAAGATTGATTATCGTCGCAAGATAGTTGAGTGTACAAATAATTAGGGTATATCAGTAATATTATCAGGGATTCTTAGTCCCATTTCACTTTTCATGGTATCAGCTATGTAGTTGAAGCGGTGCTTGAGGAGAGGATGTCAGATGTTTTCCATCACCATTAGTGATAGATCCAAGGATTTGACAAAGGTGTCATTAGATGATCATCTTATTCTCAAGGAGTTTGCATATGTGTTTCCTTTAGAGTTACCAGGGATACCTTCCCACAAAGAAGTGGACTTCCACATTGAATATTTAGTTCCAGGAGCTCAGCGAATTTCAAGGGCACCATACAAGATGACTACATAGGAGCTCAATCAGCTCAAGATTCAGTTAGAGGAGCTTTTAGAGAAGGGGCACATTCGACCTAATGTCTCACATTAGGGTGCACTTATCATCTTTGTCAAGAAGAAGGATGGGTCCCTTTTCCTTTGCATTGATTATAGATAGCTGAATAAATTGACAATCAAAAACCACTACCCTTTTCCTAGGATTGATGATTTGTTTGATCAGATGAGGGGAGCCAAATTTTTCTCCAAGATTTATTTGAAATTGAGATACCATCAGTTGCATATAGTAGAGGTAGATATCCATAAAATAGCATTCAAGACTCGTTATGGACACTATGAGTTTACAGTGGTACCTTTTGGGTTGACGAATGCCCCTGCTGTGTTCATGAGTTTGATGAATGGGGTATCCTACAACTTCTTGGATAGATTTTTGTTGATATTCTTGATGACATTCTAATTTTTTCATGGTGAGTAAAGGATCATGAGGATCATTTGAGGAAGGTTTTACAGTGTTTGAGATGACATCAACTTTATGCCAATTTGGCTAAGTGTTCATTCTTCCAGGTAGAGGTTCAATATTTGGGACAAATCATTTCAGGCGATGGTATCTTGGTAGATCCATCAAAGATCAGTGTTACTATGGATTGGCTAGCACCCACTAGTGTTACACACATCAGGCTTTAAGGGACTAGCAGGATACTACCATCATTTTGTAGAGGGTTTCTCAAGGATAGTGCACCCCATTACTTCCCTTCAGTGGAAGGGGAAGAGGTTTGAGTGGATGGAGCAGTGTGAGAGGGCATTTCAGAGCCTCAAAAGAGCATCTCATGAGTGCTCCCATTCTAGCAGTACTTGATCTGGCTTTATATTTTGTAGTATGCACGGATGTATCATTGGATGGTATTGGAGCAGTACTCATGCAAGAGGGTCAAGTGATCGCGTATGAGTCACGAAAACTTAAGACCCATAAGCTGAATCAACCCACACATGATTTAGAGCTTGCATTAGTAGTACATGCACTCATGAGATGGAGACACTTTCTCCTTGGCCACCATTAGCAGCTTCATTCCGACCACAATAGTTTTCAACACATCATGCAACCGAACTTAAATGCATGACAGAGACGTTGGATGGAGTTCTTGTGTGAGTATGAATTTGATGTGCATTACATCAAAGAGAAGGAGAATTTAGTGGCAGATGCCTTTAGTAGACAACGACATGAGATGATGGCTATGACAATGAGTATAGACTTGAGGAGTCACATTTTACATATTTTATCAGTGGATGACTAGTACTATGAGGTTTAGAGGGAGATACAGTCTCAGCGAGCCCTTAAGGGAAAATATTCAGGATACACATTGGATTTAGATGGGTTGTTACATCATAGAGGGCATATTTATTTCACTTAGATTAGGGATTTACAGAGTGATTTTTTCAAAGGCACATAGGGCTCCTTATGCGGCACATCTAGGGGTGAAGAAAATGCACTTAGATCTTCGCTATTGTATCATTAGGTAGGGATGCGTAGAGACATTGCAAAGTTTGTTACCCAATGCCTTGAGTGTCACAGAGTCAAGGTCGAGCACTAGCACCTGAAAGGACTTCTTTACCCTCATGAGATCCTAGAGTGGAAGTGGAACACCATTTCCATGGATTTTATTGTTGGTCTTCCTCTATCATCACGTCACCATGATTCAATTATGGTGACGGTTGAAAATTTGACCAAAGTGGCTCACTTCTCTCCAGTTCGAACCACATACACAACGTTAGCAGTTGCGAGGGTTTTCCTAGATGACAATCAAATTACATGGGATTCCTCATAGGATTATATCAGATAGAGACCTAGTATTCATCTCAGCTTTTTGGTGTGCATTACAGCAAACCTTGCGCACCTAGCTCAATTTCAGTAGTGCATATCACCCAAAGATAGATGGGAAAACATAGAGGGTTAATCAAGTATTGGAGGATATGTTATGCATGTATATAATGGATCATCAATCTAGATGGGAGGAGTACCTATACCTAGTTGAGTTTTCCTACAACAACAATAATCACAGTTTCTTGGGAATGGCACCTTATTAGGCATTGTATGGCATACCTTGCAAAACTCCATTGAGTTGGGAAAGGATTAAGGACAAGGTTGCTATTGGTCCAAACCCATTGCAGGATATGGAGTGATAGGAAGTACAGATCATACAATAGTTATAGGAGGCTCAAGATCGACAGAAGATGTATGTAGATGCTAAGAGGTCATATCAGAGCTTTATAGTGGGTGATCAGGTATTCTTGAGAGTTCAGCCACATAAGAGTCCAATCCATTATGGAAAGGGCTCTAGGCTAGAACCTCGATTTGTGGGTCCCTTTTAGATTTTGGAGAGGATAGGACCTGTTGCTTATCATCTAGCCTTGCCACCTAACCTGTCGCATATCCACGATGTCTTTCATGTTTTATTTTTGTGGTGTTACGTGCATGACTTGTCTCATGTTTGTGATAGGAATTCCTTATAGGTGGATTCAGATGACTAGTTGGCATTGGAGCCCATTTGCATATTGGGTCATTAGACGTTGACCCTTTGGGGGCAAGAGTTGGACTAAGTCAGGTTCCAGTGGGATATATATGATGAGATTGTCGCTACCTCAGAGCATGCATCACAGATGAGGACCTTGTACCCTCACCTCTTTGAGGACTTCCAGGAGGAATTTCCACCCCAGGTGGGGAGGATGTGAGACCCATCTTCTTAGTGCAAAGGGTTTTATCCTTCAAGATATTTTGTGTAGATAGTTTTTTTTAATTTTTGGATTCTTCGATATCCTAGATTCTAGTCTTGATATATTGGTGCTATCATAGATATGTTATATTTATACATGTACGTTGATCTTCATTGATGTGATTTTTGTGGTCTTCTGTTGATAATGTGATTTTCTATGTAGTTATTTGGATTAAACTGATGGTCCTGTTACTATTAAATTATGATCATATGATAATGTGATTTACCATGCAATTATTTGGATTAATTTGATGGTCCTGTTAATATTAAATTATGAGCATATGATAATGTGAGTTTCTATGAGTTTATTTCAATTAATCTGATGATCCTATTAATATAAAATCATGAGCATATGAAAATGTGATTTAATTTATCAAAATCCATCTTGTTAGTAATAATCTAAGCATGCCATGGAGTGAATAAATATTATGAACTACGTGATTCTTTCAAAATGTCTCTACATAGATATCATGTTGTAATTTTATACTTGGTTTTATCATGGTGATGGATTAACATTGCAGTTGAGTGTCTAGGTTAACCATGGCCAGTGGACTAAGGGAAACCAAGTTGACATATGTTTTGGTGATTTATAGGGTGTTACTATGTGTCATGCTAGTCAACACATTTCCTTATTTTCTTGTACCATGTTTAATGTAACTAATTGTGGTAACATTTTTTAAACTAAGTCATGGAGTGATTTAAGGGGGTCTTAGTCAAGTTTTGTGGTATTTTCTTGACCTTAGATTGTAAAGTTATGTCTTGGGGGTAACTTTATGTGTTTAAAAATTAAATTGAAGGTCATCGGTCCCCTTTTTGGAAGCACTTTTTACAATTGACGAAATTCAAAGTTTAGGTAGGTTTGATGTGCTTACTCACAAAAGGAGGGGGTGTGTGTTCAAAATAGGAGGCAACACATGTCTCTTGGAGAAATGATCATGGGTTTTTAGGGTGATAAGTAAGCTTTTGTTTTGAAAGGAGGGGGGAATTTTGGTTATGCTTGCTAGTCGATGCAATTTTATTTTCTGCTATCCTGTTTAGAGAAAAGGAAGGTGGCTTGGAAGGAAGGATCAAGAGAAGAGTGATGTTGTTGAGAGATTCATGTCCAAATTGAAGGCATTCGTAGGTTGGGTTCTATTATTTCATTTTTTTCTTTTTCTATGTTAAATTTTCTGAAAAATAAATGTGAGCATTAGTTTGGTTAAATTTATGTGAGCTGATGTAGCTTTTGTTGGGGTACTAGGCCTTCTTATTTCTATTGTGATAAACTTTCAAAAAATTAAATGTGAGTATTGTCTAGGTAAATTTATGTGCGCTAATGTGAGTATTGTCTGGGTAAATTTATATGGATTTGTTGTATCTGTTGGTTGGGGTGTTATGCTAAATGGATCTTCATGATTTGAAGGTTCATTTTTTGTGGGGTCTTCAGTGGGTGATATGTCCAAGGGAAGGGAACTAATTTATGGGTATGAATACCCTGTTTGAGAATATGGGCTGAGTAAAATGATTCATTGGTGTGTTAAATGAAGTATGGAGGTACTAGATATGGGAAGGTGATCGGAATGGGGAATATTGAGGCTCTATGTGAAGTATATTAAGGAATTTAGTAACTATAAATGTTTATAATTGTCGGCTCCCCAACTCCTATAGATGTCCCCACTCCCCCTAATTTGGGCTCATAAAAATTGAGTCTTGGGTGGGGTGTTATGTAATGTTTTTCTTTGAAAAAACCTATAATGCATTTCTTGGAAGGATTTTTCTATGTAAGTGTGTTGTTGGTTTGTGTGTTCGGTGATATTGTATCATGTGCATGTGAATATGGTTGTGGGCCTATATGTGGTGTTGATCCTCCATCACCTTGGCTTTCCCCTAGCTTGGGGGTGGGTTGTTTTCAGCCTTATGGTTGGGAGGAAAGATCCCACTAGTTATGGAACCAATATTATTGTGCATGTGCATGAAGGTTACCTTAAAGAGAGGTTCTGGTGAACAACAATTGTTGCATAAGATTTGTTACTATCTTGTACTATGAAAGGAAATTGATAAATGTGTTATCTATGGGAAATGTGACTTTAATTGTAGAGATGTAAAGAGAATTTTTATAGTGATTTCCTTTTATATGTTGAAGCAAAATATAAAATTAAGATTTGGCAAAAAGAGTTGAAAGAATTTTTCTTGTACATCTAGTTATTGTGCATTGTCTGAAGCAAATTTTAAAATGTGTGTATTCCTCTTGAGGTGAATCTCCCTGGATGTGTAGTACAAACAAATTAGAACTTTCATACTCTATAAATTTGCAAGTACATAGTGAAGACACATTAGTGAATTCATAATTTGTTCTAAAAATTCAATAGAAGATGATTTCTTGAATCTTTGGTAGTTGCATTGTGGGTCTTCAATAGAGTGTGCGTTATAACATAGTTTTAACCCTCCAAAATAGTGAAATAGATGCATGAGTGGTAGCTTATGTATTAATGTACAGGTCTACCAATATACTTGACTTTGACTATTTCTCTAAGAAAATAAAATGTAGTAATGTGTTTGAATTTGGTTATTTTATTTTGGGAAGGGAAAATGTAACTATTTTAGTGTTACTAGCAATGACTCTAGACAAATCTGTTATCTGATTCTTGCATTAGAGAGTACTATTATGAAAAACTGGAATGAAATTTCTAACCTGTAGATGAAACCTATGAATAAAATATTGAATAAAACTATGTTTCCAATAGATAGAATAAGGAAATAAAGGAATGATTTTATTTACTCTATCTAATCATCTTTCTTGTTGAAAGGAATGCAAATGTGATCCTAATATAATCAAATATATATATAACCCATGAAGAAACAAGGTATTAATGTATTAGGAATTTTCTGTTGTTTTAAAAAATATAGTGTATCAAATAAACATTGGATTAAAAAAAAACTCCCTCCATAAAAGAGAAGCAATCTAAAATGGGACTACTAAACCCTTAAGATTTTCTAAAATAATAGAAAATTGTAGACAATAGTTTCAGGAAGCTCCTTATTTCTCTTCTACCTTCGAACACCTTAAGTCAGACAAGAGACATCAGAGAAAACCTGCATAATGCTAAAACATGATGTAGTATTAAACGTGTCACTCTAAGAAATCTAGAATTGAAAAAAATGGAAGGCGAATTGTGCTATAACAATTTATTTATGACCCAAAAAAAAAATAGAGAGAGAGAGAGAGAGAAAGCTTCCATGAAGTAGTATGGTTTTCTTCTTTCTCTAAAAAGAGAGATTATGCTAGATGGAGAAATATGTGTTACCCCTTGATGGCTAGCCTCTTGTGGTGCACATTGGTGGCTTGTTGTTCCCAATTCCTTCCTCGTTCAGCCACGTGGATTCTCTTTAAAGCCATTTTTAAAGGGCTACGTGGATTCTCTTTAAAAATGGCTTTAAAGGAAAGTACAATGAATTTTAAAAGTTAAGAGTTTCTAAATTATTCTATTTATTAGATTTTTTTTTAGAATTAGCTTTTTAAGTAAAGAAAAGAAAATTAATTATAAGCTTATTTATTAGATTTTTAGAATTGGTTTATTTTAAATAAAGAAAAAAAGAAAAGAAATCAAGATATTATTTGTATATTTTAAAATGAGGATTGTGAATTTGTTCATATGTATGTTTAGTACATAATTGATATTTTATTATTAGTATTAAATTTTGGTAATTGGAAATTAACAAAATTTAAATAGATCAATATGAATTAATTGTTGGAGAGATTTTATCGTAAATATAGTACAAACATTAATATCAAGATTAATTTTAATATAAGTATTAATACTAATAGCTAAAAGGTGATAGAATTAATGGTAATGCTAGTTATAAATCCAATATCAAGTTAAACGAATATTCTTTTTTTAAAAGCTCTTTCCATGAAAGAAAGTAGAAGTTATTTAACAACACTATTACTTTTAGTATCAAGAGTAAAAAAAGATTTGAGGAAAGAGGATAATCTTTAAAATAAGATTTAGTATTCCAAATAGATGGTGATGTTGTAAATAATAACACAAATATTAATGTGAATAAATGACCTTATTATTGAATAATAGTTATATTGCATTAATATTATTAGTTCTTTTATAAGAAAAGAAATATCTGAGACTGATAAATAAATACTAATGTTGGTGTTATAGTTCAAATTAATAGTAGTAAAATTCATAGTTAAATTTGAGATTTATCAAATAAGTGAGTTAACAATAGAAAAATTGTAGGTTGCAGTGGTAAATTTTGGGGCATGACATAGGTATATCTAAGAGTAACTATGCATTCAAGAAAATAAATAAGGACCAAAAAAAAATGTAGAAGAAAAAAAATGTGTTGAGTTACAACTTTAGGATGTTTAGTGTTGGGGCATGACATTATCTCTCAAATAAACCTTTTTAAAATTCCCTTAGACCTAATCAACAAAATAACTTCTATGGGGTGTAGCATGAAATGAAGCCCCTGAATCTAACACCCAAGAATTATCAACATTATCAATGGAAAGAATCAAAGCATCCTCATCAAATTTATTACTTACGACATTTTCCTCTTTATTGCCTTCGTTTTTGTCTCCTTTATTTTTTTGAGACCGTCAATCTTTTTTTAAATCACTCAACTTACCGCAATACCAGCAATCCTTCTTTTCTTTGGATTGGAACCTGTTGTGCAATTTTCACACACATGCCCCGCTGAAAGTGGGGACCCTCTTTTCTTGATTTTTTTCTTGATTGTTTATTGTAGGGTCTTCACTTCATCCCCTTGAGGGATAAGTCTCTTCATCTTGTTCTCATTTTGCCCATGCACTTAATGATAAATCTGCATTTCAAATGTTATTCTTGCAACTTCAAAATGGTTAGCTAACTCCTTGAGGCTGACCCTTTCTCATAATTTTTAATTTGAAGCAAAATTGGTTAAGTTTGGGTTAGGTTCGATGATTCTGAGGTACCTCAAATTACCCAAACCTTAATCCAGCCGAGTAATTCGAGCTACCTCAGATTACCCAAGTCAAATCTCCCATCGAGTTTTTGAGTTTTCTGGAAACGTACGTATGGGAATTTATTGCTTGCACTAATGAGTTTTAAAGGGTCGATTTGGAAATATAATGAGGTTTGAGCTTTTATTTGATCATTTTTCATTCATGTGTGCTTGAATTTGAGAAAGTTCTCCACTATTCTATATTTGGTTTTAGCTCCAACATTGGGTTTTTTTCTCTAAGTGATCGCTCTAGGGTTTGAGAGTATCCATTTCCAGTCTACCATTGCATCTACCTTCATTGAGCACCATTCCAAGGTATGATCTTCATCCTCCTCGGGTGGTTTTGGTTTCGTTTTGTGCTTTATTGATAAATCCTTTCATGATGTAAGCCAACCATTGAGTTTGGGGATCTTTGATGAATGTTTCCTATTTTGCCATTATGGGTTTCATTCTTTAGGGTTCATTGTATAAGGTTGAACGATGGATTTTGATTTAAATGAATGGACTTAATGAATATCCTTTATGCCTTCCCCTCTAGATTTCATGATTAAAATTAAGATATGAGAGGGCATTACCCTGTTTTGTGAAGCCAACTCAAAACCATAGTCATGTGAATCCCTTGCCTGAAGCTGGAAATTTGATGAATAAGGGTGAGATGTTAAGAATCCCAGAATGAGTCATTTTAATTTCACCTTTGATTAATAATAGTTTTATCTTTGGAAGGTGAAGTTGTTTCATTTATCATTTTGGCAAAAAGTAGTCTCGAGACTTAGAAGATTTTTGACGCCTGAGCTAAGCTCAGAAATTCTAAGGTAGCTCAGATTTTCTAAGCTCTAATCTGCTTAGAGAATCTGAGCCACCTTGGATTATCTGAATCCACCTTGAGTCTAAAAATCCTGAGCTTGAAGGGAAAACACTTAGCGAATTTCAAACCATCCCCTCGATCAGTAATTCTAAGCTATCTTGGATTACTCGTACATTAGTTCAACTAGGTAATCCAAGGCCCTTGGAAGAACCCGAGCTCTCTAAAATTTCAAATATTTGATGTGTTTAATGAATCAAACTTTAACGACAAATATTGCAATATTATTTCAGTGTGATTAGTATCGACATATACTTAATTGTGCTAAAAGGTCTCATCTCACTTCATGATTGCGATTCAAAGATACCCAATGTGTCAAATTTGGGAAATTTGAGCTTGCTCGAAATACCCAAGCTCCATGAGTTGTAAACCCCTAATGCATAACTTGAGTCGAGTTAGAATGAGGATGAATTGTTATGTGATTTCGAGGTGTTTGATGTGTTCATGTACTCAATTATGTCGAAGGACATCATATTTTGAAGATTCTTGATGATCATAAGCTAAAGTGTGTTGAGTTTGGGAAATCTGAGATTGCTCGGATTCACTGAGCTTTAGTCAAGCTGGCGAATCCGAGCTAGCTCGGGTTACCTGACCTCTTTCATTTTTCTCCAAAACCTCATTGTTGATGACTTGTGTGTTTGCACATTGGATTATAAGATTATTTCATAAAGTATTGTTTGAGTTGAGTAAGTTTCATGTACATACATAATGTGATAATGGGATACTTTAAAATGAATTGCTTTCCTTGTATCAGCATTGGATTTTTTATTATTATCATTTAATGGCATTATTATTGCATATATTGATGCTTCGTGGAATTAATATGATGTGTTATATTGCTATTTTCCAATCTGGTGATTTTGGTCCTTTCTAACAGATGTAGGCAGAGCTTAGTCCTGACAAAACTACTAAGACAAAGGTTTCTTTGGTGCAAGAGGAGGTTAAGAAAACATTAGTAAGGATGAAGTATGACTTCAAGGGCATATGGCTAGAGACCAAGATTGCATATACAAACATGGGACATGTGGATTACGATGACTTCCAATAGAGAATGTTTGGAAATGCACCAACTGAACTAGCCCAGACTATCACCCATACTGGTTTGGCTCAAGCAATAGGATTTCCACCCACACAACGTTGTCCAAAGCTGGTTTTGGAATGTGCAAGATATTATGACTCTAGAACAAGGATTGTTATTGGACCACAAGGAAGAGTCATGGAAAATCTAACTAAAGATTCCATTGTCAAGGTTTTCAACATTCCCTCACATCACAAGCTTATTAAGGAAATTAACATTGGGAAAGCAATAAATTTTTATGATGAATTCCACAACAAAGCTTTGGAAAACATGAAAAATTATTGGATATTGAAGCCCAAGCCCCATTACTCCAAGCTGCCTAAGCAACTGCATAGAAGTGATTTCAAGTTGGAGTATCATGACATTATAACTTTGTTGGGTAGGGTTATGGGAGTAGAAGAAGCTCGCATTTTTTAGAATTTGATGTTTTACCCATCACACAAATTGTGGCTAACAAGCATTATAATTGGGCTAGAATCATAAGTAATAATTTGGATTCTCAATTGAGAAGTGTACAAGAGACCAAAAAATTCATTGTGACTTCATAGCTTGTCTACATGTTGGCATATAAGACTAAGTACAAAGGTCTCAGTTGCAAAGGGATTATTGGAAAGGACAAGATATGGGATGTATACCCATAGCTGCAGCATAAAACATCCAATTATAGGAGGGAAAATGATGCATTTTTCATGTACATTCCCAACTTGTTATAGGATGCTCTTCATGTCAGGGTTTCTACTGATTCCATGGAATTGATCAAGCAATATGGTTAATGGTTCATCCAATTTAAAAGGTTCACATAAATCCAGGTACAAGGATCTCTAGTTGTTCCACTCATACTACCAAGGTATCCAGCCAATAAACTTCTAATCCTAGAATTGACAAGGAAAATGGTAGGCTTTGTGGAGATCCTATAGCAGGAGTTGAAAAAGAAAGGGTTGGGAGCATAATTCCCATTGAGAATGGGAACTTTAGAGCCATGCCCGTCTATTCAAACTGCTCAACATTATGCGAAGGAGATGGCACAATTTGAGTTGTATTCTCATACCAATAGGAATAATTTTGATCATTTGCAAGGCCATGAAGTAGGAAAACAGAACATTCAAGCATAAGGATCACATTAAAAATTATTGGGCCCATTGCATAAGTGAATTTGATGTCATCAAGAGGAAATTTTCCAGACTTCCTCTCAAATTGATAAGGCTATACAGGGTGGAAAAGGACCCTGACCAAGTGCAGGATGATGAGGTGAATTTGATCCAACATCATGACTATGAACCTTACATGAAAAATCCCTTACCTCCTGTCAACTGGTGAGAGGAAGAAATTACAAATTTAGATCAAGTTACTAAGCTGATAAAGAAATACTCCAGACTGTGGGTAAAGCATATGGTGTTGGAGCTTGAATTTCAGGGCACCAAATTCACATACAACTTGATTGGACATTTGGAATCTAAATATAAGGAAGAAGCAGAAGCAGAGAAGGAGGATATTGTCTAGCCTCATGAGGAAGAAAGACATGAAGAAGGAGATAAACCAATATCCATCAAGGGGAGGACCAGGAGTTAGACACAAGTGAAGCAAGGGGAGAATCCATCTCCTAAAACTAAGATGGCTCCTTAGGTTAGCACTACTGTAGAAGAAGGTGAAACTTCACAACTAGTGAGGAAGCAAAGGTTGGTCATAGAAGGACAGAAGGCTACAAAGGCTAGAAAAGGTAATCCTTCTACTAATGCTCCTTCCTCCGCAAAATTTGTTGATGTGGAAAGTTCTAGACATAAACCACAAGTGTATGTCAGAAGAAATTCTCCCAAGCATAAGGTCTCTCTGGTAGAAGAGATAAGAAATGCAAAAGAAAAGGTGCAAAATGAAGAGGCACTTGTTGATGATGTTGAGAAGTGAGCAGCTAAAGGAAATAATTCCCCTTCTCTTTCTCCTCATAATGTGAAAATTTTAGAGGAAGCAGCCCATGAGGAAGGAAATATATAAAATGATCCTGAGCATCTTGAAGCTAAAGATGAAGAGATTTCTACTTTCGAAAGTAGAGAATGGAGGAAATTTATGCAAGAAATGAAACAATCTACCTTTGAAGCATAAAGAAAAAATATGGAATATGAGGTAGTACAAGAAAAACCATCTAGGTCTCTAGAGATAGTAGTAATTGAGGAACTAGAGGATCATCTATAGGTAGGGGATTATGGGGAAGAAGTTGTTGACAGTCCTCACCAAGACAAAGATGAACAAGAAAATCAACTGGAAACAGAAAGGAATGTTGAAGAAAATTTGGTTGATAGTCCAAATAAGGAGGTGGCAACTGAGCAATCTACTGTTCCCGAGTGGCTAGAGAAAAGGCTTAGTAATAAGCCAATAATTGTGCAAGAAGAAACTCCTAGTTGGGACAAACAACTAGAACAGTGGGGGCAGCCCAAATAGAGGAAAAGAGCAAGGACAATTTCTAAAATTTCAAGAGATGAGTTCAACAACAGGGTCATTCATGTGGTTGTCCCTGTAGGAGATAATTTTAAGCATGAGGTTAGGCCTTCTAATTATAAGGTACAAACTATTAATCTAGGTCCTATAGCTAAGGAGCAAGAAAAGGAGAAATTTCAAGAATCTCCCCAAGCTATTCTAAGGAGATTAGACAAAGAAACTGAGGAAAAGGAGAAGTTGCAGAAGCAACTAAATGATGTTTACAAATATGTTCAACATTTGATGAAGCCTCTACAAACTATTGGAAGTGAAAGCACTATTCCAAAGGGATTGTTGCCTAAAGAGGCAATTTTCAAAATTGAGAGGTTAAAATCCTCTGTTCATAGTAGCTTGTTGATTGTAAGTTGTGTAAAGTTAGTCTGGGCCTAAATATTGTGTGATAAGTTTAATTGTGTGTATTTATTAATTTCAATTGTTAAATAAGGTTGATTTGGGTGAATTCTTCATGATCTAAAAATCTTTAATTCCTTAGAAGATTGCATTATTTCTATGAGATTGCAAGTTATTTTGGGTTTAGTAGGAATTATTTTTGAAGGATTGGTCCACTTTAAGTGTTTAATCATTTGCATTGTTGGTCTTAGAAATTAGTTTAGTTTTAAAATCTCTTTAAACCCTTATCTTTTGTTTTTTATTTTGAAATTTGAGTTAGGTTTTAGGATTAAAAATTATCATCATATTACAAGATTTGATAAATCTGAAGTTTCTAGCATTTTTTTTGCAAGGTCTTTTGTGATTACCAGCATTTTCACATCATCACTGAGTTGTTTTATGCATTGTCAAGACTTTCCATTAGAGACCTTGGGGTTATCTCTTGAGGCTTGCTAATAGAGATTTTCCTTTCAAGAGAGATAGGATACTTGTATTTTGTCTGGGTTGTTGTTGTGCAAAAAACACCATCAATAGGACCTCTTGTCCTTCGATTTTCCTTATGACTTACCACAACCTCCAAAATTATTTCCTCTCTCCTTTGTTCTACCCTTGCTTTCTGCATTCAAACCACTTCCCGATGTGGATGAACCACTTGAGATTTTCCTATGAATTCCCTCGCTCAAAATAACACCAACAACATCATCATATTTCAGCGTATTTGAACTAGAAACAAAATTAATAATTGTCATTACCAAGCTAGTCCATATTTCAAGAAAAGAACACAAAATCAAACGAGCCCTAATTTCTTCATAAAATTTTACATTAACGAAAGTCAATTGACTAGTAACTATGTTAAACACATTTAAATGATCAAAGACTGGCCCACCTTCTACCATTTTCATATTAAAAAAATACTTAAGAAATACCCTATTTGAAGAAGAAGGCTTTTCATATAACTTCACCAAGGTCCTCATCAAATCTTCAGTTGTCTTTTCTTTTGAAATATTAAACGCCACTAATTATGCTAGACATAAACGAATACTGCCAAGTTCCTTTCTATCTAGAATATCCCAATCCTCATCAGAAATAGCTAAGGGTTTCTTGGCTTTCCCTTCCAATGGCCACAATAAATTCTTCTAATAAAGATAGTCATCCATCTGCATCTTCCATAATTGAAATTTGTGCCCATTGAATTTGTCTATCTTCAACTTACCCTTGTTTGTCATAACTCCCACACAACCGTGAGACTCCCACTCAACCGTTAGACCTTTCAGTATAGGATAACTAAACACAACCCACTATGATACCACTTTTTAGGTTAGAAGGTAGATTTCAATCAATTAAATGTAGATTTGATCAATAAAATAAAGAAATAGAACACGCCAAAATTTTGGACAGAAAAAGAAGAACACAAAGATTTAATGTGGTTCACCCAAATTCGGGCTACATTCACCAAACAGAGGCTCCAAAATATATTAATCTCCCAGAAAATAACCTTTATGATGACATGCAACAACATGCAGCAACATTTTTTCATGTTTTTCACTCGCTAGTTTTACACATACATGGCTATGGGTACCCATAATTTTTCTTGTGTTTTTCCAGCCACTACTCTATGATTTTCTGCTAACATTTTCCTGACCTACTACCCTCAAAACTCATCACCTATTGTTCTAATATGCTCCCACACATGTCCTATTAATTACCAATGAAGTGTGGCCATTGGTTGTGCCTCATGCACCCAATAAAACATTTTCTTTGGGAAGCTACATTTAATATTTCCAGTTGTTTATACACTTTATATTAAAAATATTGTAACTAATCACTTCCAGCGTTTAATATTTTTTTGTAACCATCCTTTTAGATACAATTGTAGCATAAATATTTAATAAGTGCAGAAAATTATTTAAAGAAAATTAATATAAAGATTTTATCTGAGTCTGATTGGTCTCCATAACACAACAAAGTTGACACATAGCTTCAGGTCATCTTTGTAGGGACATGGTATAATAAGAATTCTTCATTTATAACTATCAGGTCAAGACCTATTTTAAGTTTCCTTATAAGGACACATGCAACCATATCACAGTATCACATTTTGAATAAATTTGGGCCAATTGAAGTTGCAATGAACTAAAAATATGTGCTATAATATCATTGTACCACTTGTAAAGTGAAGTTACATCTGTTTGGAGCAGGACCACTCACATCAAAGGGAGGACATGCATCAACATAGCATGTAAGCACAATCTTGAAGTGATTTATTTAATTAGAAATTATGATGTGAAGATGATGCAAGTTCATACCTTGTTGTAAATAAATATTTTATCAACCATAAACATTTATTTTCTTGCATTTCATTATGTATTAGTTTCAACATTTCATTCCATATTTTATTGTATTTTCATTTCTCAACTCATGGAGTAGTATATAGCATCTACATGAGGTCATCTATATCATATCCAAATTTTAGTTGATTTGCATTCATTTGCATAAATTTATCGCTTTCATAGTTTCATTGTTAATTCACAGTCAGAGCATTTGGGGCTGACCTAGTCCATAATTCATTGTGCAAACCTATTTTGAAGTGTGTGGAGCTTAATGGAGCATCATACAGTCATTTTGGGTCCAATGGGATCTTTCTTGGAGATTTGTAATATGTTTCATTTTGTGAAGGATTATCTTTCATATTTGAGGCCAACTTACATGCTTGATCATTCATTGGGGTTTATAAACCCTTAAGGCCAACATGAACCACTATTAGAGCTAGAGATTCATATTTAAGGTCATTTATAATTATTTGAAAAGTAGTTCAGTAGTTAATCAAGTAGATCATTAGAGATAGTTCACAATTCAATCTAGCCCTCCAGGATGTGGACTGTAATAATGCCTTGAACCTATTGTAATGTTGTAATGCCCTTACAGAAGGCTTGTGGGCCCTAATTATTTCACATATTATGCATTTAATACTTTTATTCATTGGATCAATGAAATATCATGTTTTCTTATCAATATCTTGTGTTATTTAAGTTGTGTTTACTCTATATTGTATGATTGGATAGTCCTTTTTGAAACCTTCATCTGTGACTACACCAAGTGGTATCAGAGTGAGTTTTTGAGTCCTAAAGACATTCCTTGTGGTGAACACATTGCTGAATTGAGGTAGAATGCATGTCTTTTCAACCTATTTCTAACTATAAGGTACTTGAAACCCTTGTGGATAGATCACTGAATTGAGGTAGTTGCACTCTGTCCAAGGGTCCAAGAGATGTTGCCAAGGAGAGTGCCTACTATAGTGAATGTTTTTGGAAGAATAGATGAGATGTTGAAAATGATGCAATCAATGCAAGTTTTATTGGATGTTGTAGAATATAGAAGGCCAAGTTTAAACCCTATACATGGGGATGAAAGCAATGATGAGTTAGATCATGTTATGAATCAAAATGAAGAATCCCTACATGAAGAAGAATAAGAATTAGATCAAGTGAATATGTTTAAAACCATTTCTAAAATTTGTAAGAGACCTAGAATTGAAATTCAAAATGACAAGAAATTTAAACCCTAAAGAATTGATTGATTGGATCAATGATATGGAAGAATATTTTGAATATCAAGAAATTGAAGATCTAGAAAGAGTGAGATTCGCAAAATAAAAGTTGAAATGTCATGATACTTTATGGTGGAAATAAGTTCAATTAGATTGAAAAAGAAGAGGAAAGGAGAAATTCATAAAGTGGGATACAATGGTAACAAAGCTGAAGAATCAATTTAAACTAGTTGATTATGAGATTGAATTGCTGAAAAGATTGTAGAACATGAGGAAAAAGGAGAGATATTTGAAAGAATACAATGAAGAATTCTACAAGATGATCATTAGGATTGGACATAGTGAACCAAGCAAAGAGATGGTTGTGAGGTAAATCAATGGACTGAGAACAAACATCCAAGAAGAATGAGCTTGGTGAAGATGACATCAATTGAAGAAGCATACCATTTTTTTCTAAAAGTGGAGGAGAAGATAAACAAGAAGTTTGAAAAAAGGAAGAGAAGTGAAAGAGGAATATTCCAAAGGTGTGGATCACAATCTAGAGAGAGAATACCTTATACAAAGAAGAAAAAGGATTGGAAACCCTACCACAGTGAAGACTATAATTCATACCACATAGGAAGAGAAGATAGAAATTTCTACCACAATGATAGAGGAGGTCATAATTATTACCACAATAATGGATATAGAAGAGATGAAGGAAGATTTGAGAAAATATCATTCAGAGGAACCTATTTCAAGTGTGGAGGTGAAGGACATAGAGCATTTGAATGCCATCAAGGAAGTATCAGTAAAAAAAATGAGCACACCGAAAGAACAGCTTATGTGGATGAGGAACCTATTAAATCCCCTAATTCAGTTAGGAAACATAAGAAAGGTAAATTATTGGTAATGAAGAGAGCTTTGATGCATGAAGAAGTGACTAAGGAACCACCGTAAATGATGATTTTGTTTAGAACAAAATGCAAGTTTGGAGAAAATGTATGTAAAGTTATCATTGATAGTGGTAGCATTGATAACCTAGTTTTAGACGAGATGGTAACCAAGCTGAATTTGAAGAGATTGAAACATCCAAACCCTAAGAATATAATGGATTTAGGATGAGCATAAGATATTAGTGAATGAGCAATGTTTGGTGAAATTTCATATAGGATCATATAAGGATGAAGCATTGTGTGATATTATTCCTATGCACGCATGTCATTTACTATTAGGAAGACCATGGAAATATGATAGGAAAAAAATTCATGATGGAATAAGAAATACTTATACTGTGACTTCAAATGGTAAAAGAATTAAGTTTATACTTTTGGAGGAAGAAAAAAAAATGGAGGAAGTTTGTATCACTACCAAACTATGTTTGGTAGATGAAAGAAAGATTTTGGATGGATTGAGGCATGAGAGCATATGTTTTGTATTGATTCCAAATAAGGGTGGTAAACCAAAGGTAGAGAATCCTACTGCAAAGAATGAGGAGGTAGCAGAACTATTAGCAATCAATAGGATCACAGTCAAGTATAGATTCCTATTACCAAGGATGGATAACATTATGGACTATTTAAGTGGAGCAAAGTGGATATCATCAAATTAGGATTAGAGAAGGAGATGAATGGAAGATTGAATCTAATACTAATGAAGGATTGTATGAGTGGTTAGTTATGCATTTTGGATTGACCAATGCACATAGCACTTTTATGAGGTTGATGAATGAGGTACTAAAAAAATTCTTAGGTAAGTTTGTCATTATTTACTTGGATGATATTCTTATTTTTAGTGAGACTAGATAGTACCATTTATGGCACATCAGACAAGTATTGCAAAGGTTGAGAGAAGAAGAGTTGTTGATTAACATCAAGAAGTGTAGCTTTATGAAGACAAAGTCGGTATATCTAGAGTCTATTATTTTTGCTGAAGGATTGAAGATGTGCCCTGAGAAGGTTAAAGTAATAATTGATTGGCCTACACCAGTTAACATTGGAGAAGTAAGATCATTTCATGGATTGGATAGTTTCTACCAGAATTTTATCAAAATATTTAGTAGCACCTATGATAGAAACAATGAGAGGAGATAAGAAAGACTTTAAGTTGAAATCCAAGGCATAAAGAAGTTTTGAATTGTTGAAGGAAAAGGTGACAGAGTAGCCAATGTTAGCATTTCCCAATTTTCATGAAGTATTTCAAGTTGATTGTGATGCCAGTGGTAATGCAGTAGGAGTAGTGTTGAGTCAAGAAGGAAGACCAATAGCTTATTTGAGTGAGAAGTTAAATGATGCCAAAAAAATATACTTAGCTTATGATCAAGAATTTTATGCAATAACTCAAGCCTTGGAGAAATGGAGACACTATTTATTGTCTAAGGATTTTTTGTTGTATACTGATCATAAAACTTTGTAGTATTTGAATAGTCAAGGGAAGTTGAACCAGAGATATATGAGATGGGTTCATTTCTTGCAAAGTTATACATTTGTGTTGAATAATATGAGTGGAAAGTCAAACAAAGTTACAGATGCATTGAGTAGGAGAAGGAATTTGCTGACAGAGATGAGGATAGAAGTATTGGATTTTGAAGAACTGAAGCACATGTATGAGGATGATCTAGATTTGTTGAAGCATGGAGAGCATGTAAATATCATGTCATAATAGATTGAAGCCAATGGTTGGACTATTTCATTCAATAATATATATATTGTTCAAAGGAAATCAGTTGTTCATTCTGAGGAATTCAATGAGGGAGAATTTGATTAAGGAGAAGTATAGTGAAGGACTAGCAAGACATTTTGGAGTGGATAAGATAGTAGCTTTGGTGAGTGAACACTATTTTTTCTCAAAAATATATAAGGATATCTAGAAGTATGTTTAGAGTTTAGAATTTTTCAAGTAGCAAAAGGGAGTAGTCAAAATACTGGATTGTATAAACCTTTGAAAGTACTAGAGAGACCTTGGAAAGATATAAGCATGGATTTCATATTGGGATTACTAAGAACACAAAGAGGATATTATTTTATAATGGTAGAGGTGGACAGATTTTCTAAGATGGCATATTTCATTCCTTGCAAGAAGACTAATGATGTTGTGCATGTTGCTAACCTATTTTTTAAGGATATTCTGAGATTGCATGGATTACCTAAGAGCATAATTTTGGACAGGGACACCAAGATTATTGAATACTTTTGGAGGACACTATGGAAGAAGATGAACATAGATATGAAGTTCATTTCAACATATCACCCACAAATAGATGGACAAAAAGAAGTGGTAAACAAAAGTTTGGGTAACTTGTTAGGATGTTTGGTTGGAGACAAGGTAGGAAACTGGGACATAGTTCTACTACAACTAGATTTTTCATACAATAATTAAGTAAGCTAGAGCATAGGGAAGAAACCATTTGATATTGTAATAGGAATAGATCTCAGATGAGTTGTAGAGCTCAAAGACATCAATATGGAGAATAAGAGGAGTGAAAAAGTAGAAGAGTTTGTAGGATTCATGGACACATTGCATAATCAAGTCTGGAAGCACTTGGAGTAAATGAACAGTAAGTATAAGGAGAAAGCAGATGAGAAGATGAGACATAAGGAATTTTTTGTTGGAGATTAACTGATGGTATATCTCAAGAAGGAAATATTTCTAGTAGGAACATATAATAATTTGAATATGAGGAAGTTTGAAACATGTAAGGTTGTAAGGAAGTTTTATTTCAAAAATGCATATGAAGTGGAGTTACCAGAGACACTTGGTATATCACCTATTTTCAATATTGCAGGCATCTATGAGTATCATGAAGGACAGTCAAGTGGTAGTAGCACCGAAGTGGATTTGAAGGAGCAGTTACCACATCAACCATCGAAGGATATTGAGCAAATTTTGGATACCATAACTAGAAGGACAACTAGGAACAAGTAGTACAAGGAATATTTAGTTAAGTGGAAAGGCAGACTAGTGGAGGATTCATCATCGATTTCTCAAGCTGAGGTGGACCACCTTGGTTTTCCTATAGCCCCTAGAAAGTGAAGGATTCACTTTTCTTCCAACCTTGAGTGTTTGATGTGGGAGAATCCATGGTTGTAAAGCAATCTTGTATCAATCAAAAGCATTTATTTTCTTGCATTTCAATCTATAGCAGTTTCCACATTTCATTCTGCATTTTACCACATTATCATTTCTCATCTCGCGGAGCAGGATATAGCATCTACATGAGGTCATCTACATTATATCCAAATTTCAATTGATTTTCATTCATTTTTAGAAATTTATCACTACATTATATCCAAATTTTAATTGATTTGCATTCATTTGTAGAGCGTGTAGACCTATTCCAGAGCGTGTGGAGCTTAATGGTGCATCATGCAATAATTTTGGGTCCAAGGGGATATTTCTTGGAGATCTGCAATATATTTCATTTCACGAAGGATTATATTTCATATTTTAAGTCTTATTTACACGCTTGATCATTCATTAGGGTTTTTAAACCCTTGAGGCTGATGCAGACTATTATTAGAGCTGGAGATTCATATTTAAGATCATTTTTTATCATTTAAAAATTAGTTTAGTAGTTAATCAAGTAGATCATTAGAGATAGTTCATAATTCAATCAAACCTTCCAGGAAGTGGATTGTAATAAGTCCTTGAGCTAGTTGTAATGCCCTTGTGATAGGCCTAAGTCCTAATTATTTTGCATATGATGCATGTAAGACTTCCAGTCATTGGATAAATAAAATTTTATCTTTTTTATCATATCTTGTTTTATTTCTACTATGTTGACTCTAAGTTGCATAGTTGGATAGTCCTTTCTAGACCCTCTATCTATGACTACACTAAAAGAGCTCATGCAATACAATAACAACTTGACATGTAGCGCCACATGTGATAATAGCATGCAACAATAATTTTGCAAGGCTTGGGAATTTTAAAATTGTAATGGAATAAGTGAATTTGATGCAATAAGAAATTTACATGTGGATGATAGTTAAGACCATGGTGGGGACCACTCCAACAGAAAAATAAAAGTGACTTAAGTGTATTAAATAATGTATGTAATGAAAAAGGTAAAGCTAGTAACTAATAATTAGGATCTGATCAATGAACAATTAGAGAGACATGTAGGAATAAATTATAAACTCATGATGAGCTAATAAAGTCACTAACCAAATAGAATAAATTAATAGATCCATGAGAGGGAAAATTATAGGGTTTAGGATTTAAGCCCTAGAAGACTAGTTTTAGTAGAATTTTATGAATAAATCATGAAAAAATTATCAATTTCAATACATCATACATTTCCTATTATACCTATAGCTTATTATCTTTTTCATATGACTAAAATTTATAATCTCTCATCTCTAATCACCTATAGAAGTTCTTTTAAGGAATTTCCATTTATTTTTAATAGTGATTTTCGCCTTATGTTATGGTATTCCTATGTTATATATTTTAAACTAGTATTTCATAGTGTTGTTCCAACTAGTTGTGGTGACTAACTATTATAAAATCTCTTTCCACTATAATAATAGACCAATAGGCTTCATTTTCATGGATTATCATGAACCATGACCTATCATATGCTTACTCTTCTTGTATAAGGATCTAGATGCAACTTTAGTACTATTTTTTTTCAAGATTGTCATAGGGTTGTGTATAGTTTTCAAAAATTTGTATTAACTTATTCATGATGTATTAATTTGTTGGAATTTTGAGGAGTTTGTCAATGATATGCTTGTTGGCAACATGAACATGAGATATACAATGTGTAGATACAGTGTTGTCATTGATGTCAACATTGTGATGTGATGTGAAGATTGATGTACAATTGGTCTGGTGCATATAACTGATTGAAGAGATGGTAATCCTATATGTAGATGTAGATGTCTTGCTTTGGTGTAGAACATATGAGTTCATTATTTGGCTAAGTATTAGAAAAGTAGTTTATAGTGCTCTATGCAATCTGATTTTTGGTCCGCGTTGATCCACCTTTAAGTATTTTGGTTTGTATTTCTAAGGAAAAAAATTTGGATGTTATAAGAGTTTAAATCCAAAGTTTCATGTTATTTTGACCTCCGATGCAAAAGTTATGGATGATAGTATTGTTGATGGTCAAAAGTAACATATCAACATTAAACAAAATATTCCTACTCTATTTCTCTTGAAAAAGACAAATGATCTAAAACCACCTATCTTCCAAGGTCTTTGTAGTTGGTTCTCAACTATGTTGTCATCATTCAATGGTCCATGCAAATATAATGTTCAAGGTTCCTTTGTTGTTAAATGGATACAATCTAGGTAGTTCAATGTAATTTAACATGGGGGTTTCAAATAAATAGAAAAAAGATCGATCAGGGCTTAAAACAATAAAACATGAATATAGATTCCTTTCAATTTAGACATGCAATTCTAGTAATGAGCATTTTTTGATTCACCAAAACTGTAGAACAACACAATTTATGAAACAATTCATACCATCGCATCCATTAACAGTGCAGATTTAAAAAATATAACCATTCATCATCACTTTTTCTTTTCAAACTTTTAATAATAAAGTAACACAAGCTCATCAAAAAGATTAATAGATCAGTAAACAACAATAAATCTCATTCACAAATAGCAAAATAGATGGTTTTAAACTCAGAGTCTTCTATTGATTTTCATCAAATAAGAGAAATCTATGCATAGCAAAATGCACTAGAATACAAAAAACCATTGTCTATCAAAAATACTGTTAAACTAACAAACTTATAAAAATAAGCTACTTGCATTAAAAAGCTATAAAATTGTTCAAGTATCTTGCATAAAACTGTAAAATAAAACTATCTCCAATTCTTAGGTAGCCAATATGACTTCAATTAGATGACCTTTACAATGTGGAGAAAAATTTAACTTATAGAAAGAATTAACATCAATCTATCCTATCAAAATTTTGATCCAAAAATTTGGGCCCAAATCCATAATTATAGGGATGCCCAGTTAAGTCTGAGTCTTGTCATTGCTGAAATTACAGGAGTTGAAAGGTATGCCTTGTATCCATTTAGTCAAAAATTTGACTAGGAATTCTAACCATGTCTTCTGCTAATCACCACGCCCAATCTCTGGCCCACCAAAACTGATCTGGAGTTGTCCATCTATCTCAAAACTAATCTGGAAGTGTTACTGTCCAAAGGACACCTAGAACTAGTTGACACTTTTGACTCCATGCTTTTTCATATAAAAAAAAAGAATATTCCCCTTTACCTTTTATTAGTCTCCTTTGGGAATCCATGAAATTCATCATAATTATCAAAGAATTCATTTACCACCCTTTCATCAGGTCTATCAATCCAATCTACCTTGAACTTTGCTTCCTTGAACTCTCTGACAACCACATCAATTGTTTCTTGCATCTAACTGATATCTTTTGTAGCCCATCAAGTTTCAAACTTTATGTTCATTAGCCTATCTAAGAGAATCCCCTCAGGTTCATCCCCTTCTTTAAGTAGTTGCTTTAATTGTTTACCCCAACTATCATTTATTTCTTATAATGAACTCCATCATCCATTCTGAGGAAAATCTTCAACAGTAAGTTGTGTAACAATTTCCTCAAATACACATGTATGTTACCTTATGTCATATTGAGCTTTGAGGAGAATTGTTTTGTGGTCAATAAGAACTTGAGATTTATAGGTAGTGATTTAATGGCTTTCTTAAGATACTCGGGATCCTCATCACCTAGAATCCCCAACTGGATCAACATGCTCTGAGGTGTTTTATCAATCAGTTTCAAACTCTTCAGATCTTTTCTTTATTTCTCATCTTCTCCCCACCATTCTTTATCCCTTTCTTCAATTTCACCAAGAAGAGTAAGAGCTTTGTCATACTACTTTTATCCTTCCTCTAGAAGTTCTTCAATATCCTTCTTGAAATCATCAAACCAAGTAGCCTTCTCTTTCATGGTACTCAGCTCATCCACCTCTTTGCAGCTCATTAAAACAAGAATTTCTAATGGTTTTGATTGCTTAGGAGTGGATGTAATCAATTCTTTCATAAAACCTTTCATTTGTCTAACTTTATCCTTAAGCTCATCCTTATATTGCTTATCTTTAATCAAACATGACTTGGTAATGGTAGCAACGATGTCAATGAGATTTATTTGTTTATTTCTCATTTTTTACCCAAATTGATAGTGCTTACTTGATAATCTACAACTTGTAGCTCCCTATCATCCTTATCAGCTATCAGGGTAGTAATGTTTGCTACCAAGTCTCCATCATTAGTGAGCCTTGTAGAGTGAATAGCATGAGGCTTCTTCTTTGGCTTCACCTTGTCTATTTCCTTACAACATTTCATCTCACGTCACCAGTTGAGCTTGGACTTTTTGTCTCTTTTCCAAATTTAACTTAAGCCAAGTGGGAGTAGCTGGGTGAGTAATTACCTGCTAAATACTAGGAGGTATTGATGAAATAGGTGTAGAAGAAACAACCTCCACCATCTACCTAGAAGAAGTCTTTTGTTGCTCATCTTTCTCTTTTTGTAACCTTTCATATTCCATTCTACCATTCTAAGCCTTGATTTATTCTATCTTTTTCATCTCCTCTTCCTTTTGTAGACCCTCCTCCTCATCTCTTAACCTTTATTTTTCTAACTACTTTGCATGGAGTTCCTCTTTTGTTGCCTTATCTTGCTCAACCCTCTTTTTTTGTTCTAATTCTTGTGCAAGATCCTCCTCTTCAGCTCTCTTCTAGGCTTCTGCAGCTTCCCTTTCCCGAGCTAGCTCATATTTTTTTCTTTGTTCTTCTTCTTCCTCAACTAACTCTTCAGAAACTTGTTCTTTAGTAGCTTCCAATATATCCTTTTGCTTATCTTCATTCAAAATTCCATTCTTTAGAGCCTCAACCCATAGGCTTCCTTCTTGGAACCAAGTCTCTTCTCTAACTTCTTCATCTCTTTCAAGATATTCCTCCCATTCTACCTTCTCTTCTTGAAGTGAAGTTTCTTCAGAGTCCAAAGGAAAAGGGGAATCTGATACATTAATCACAGGAGACGTCTCTCTTTCAACATTTACTATTCCTAAAGTTGATGGTGCAATAGGAGCAGTATCCTCAATTTGTAAAGGCACAACAGAAGGACCTTCTTAAGTAACTTCTTCTCCAGGGTACATAATGGCTATAGGTGTAGCACCAAGACCTGAAATGACTCCTGCAATAGTAGCTTGATAAGTAACCTTAGCCTTTTTCAAGGCTTTAGTGAGCTCTTTCACAAATTCTTCTTCTTCTGCTTGAGCAGGTTCTTCCCTAGCTACCTCCATAGCCGCAACAATTTTCTTTAGCCTCTTGTACTACCTTGTCTCAATGGAAGAAGTGGGTTCACTACTAGAATCTTTCTTCCTTGCAGCCTTAACTCTTGGTTTCTTTAAACAGAGATTAAGCCACTTTTGGATTCTATCAACCACTACCTGTGACACTTTATGAATATTAGTTTCCTCTTTTTCCATCCAAATGATTAGCTCCAAATCATTGGTAGCCACTCTATCCATATCATATCGGGGATCAAGAGTTATCCCATCATCTATGGTTCCTTCTGGTATATCCTTTGCAACCTCAAAATCCTTCATCTAGGGAATTGGAAGTCTTTCATATCCCCTTTTTCTTACTTCATACTAATCTTGTAGGTTGGCACAAAAGTCTTCGAGAAGTGGTCGATGATGGGAAATTTGTGAAGCATATAAACCATAAATTTTCTTCTTCAGATCAAAATATTTCCTAGAGGTATGATGTTTAAAATTCATGGACTAAAAATCCTCAGTTGTTGTCTTAGCTGCTATGGAAGAGGAACAAGAATAAAACCCAAATTGCATTGGGAATGAATGGTGACTAGCCTTGTGTTGTGCAAAAAGTTTAGCATTGACCTCAGCTACTTGACGAGAAAAATCCATCAAAACCCAACTGTCACCACAACATCTTGGTAATTTGAAAGGATTCCCATCATACTCAAACAATTTGAAATAGGTGGATTTGGGGTATCGGATAAATCAATATCCCGACTCTTCAATAAACTCCACTTCCTCTCGGGATAGTCTAAAACTAACATCACTTGTGAGCTAATTAATAATAGCATATAAAAATGCATCATTAACTCTTTTAAAATGTTTCTCTATTGTCTTTTGCTAAAGTTCTTCACAATAGTCTCAAATCTTATTCTGATTTGGGCCCTCATCCATTGATCCTTTAGCAGTTAAACAAGGAAACTATCCCATCCTTGCAGCACAATATATCACATATGAAGACATATAGAATGTCTTGGTTTCTATTACTTTCAATAGTTGATCATGGATGTTGTCCAAAATTATCTTTCCGCAATCCAAATATTTTTTCCCATCTAGAATTAGTTGAATATGTTAGCTCTCAAAAATGTAGGTTTGAACCACGAAAGGTTGCCAAGCTTTCACGATGTTTCAGGGTAATAGAACAAGGTTTCAAAACAACCAAACCTTCTACTCTTTAGGTGCTGCAAACCTGGGTGGGTGTACCTTTCTGAATAGTGCAAACTTAACTTATGATTATACTTTTGAAATGCTTTGTCCACAATGGTAGATAACAGTGAACAAATGAAACCAAACTCGATAACTACCTTCTGATCTAAATCCTAGAATGCTTAATTAACTAATAAAAGAGATTGAATGAATTCAAATAATGAAATTGCAGAGACTAGTGCCTTGTTGGGTATGTGGAGTCAAATGAAACAAAAATGGGAAACTTATTCTGTCAAAAGATCGAATTGCAGGCATATGATCTGTTCATAACTTGTATGAACAATGCAAGATTATGATTATTGAGCTCTACTTTAATAATCCAGATGAATCTCCCTAATTACTATGATTACCGAAAAGGATTTAATCCCTACTTGAGAGAACCAAATTGATTAATCACACAGATACAGCAAATGTGCACTGATAAACTGAGAATAAACTTGTTATTTCAATTTAAACAACTAGAAAGAATCAACTTGGAGACAACTTTAGCAATGCTTTTCAATAAATTCAACATACAATTGATACCAGAAACAACCTGCCACACCAGCTGATTTTCATTGAAACCACCATTTGAAATCATGCACATAGTCTCTGGAAAGAGAAAATTATCCTACTATAGCCATCTAACTACCTTCTGCTTCTAATCTAAAATCTGGTGTATTCAATTACAATCCGAGTGCATATAAATACACCAGCATTAGAAAATAAAACATAATGAAAATCCATGTCGGCCCAGCACCAAATTTGGGCAAATCTCACATGTCAGTAAGCAACGGTCATCAAATAATTCATCACGTCGGCCACAGGAATCGTAATCTACTATTTAATTGAATCCACATGTTAGCCACAACAATCAAAAATCATTATTCATCAGTTAACAGTCGTCGTGACACATTGGTAGTTATGTCGAAGGCAATTCAATCGTTAATATCCCATGTGCATATCGCTGTAGCTTACTCAGGTTGGGGAGATATCATATCAACTTCACATTATTTCACCGAGAGTTGTCCACTTAACCCTATGTCCCTGTGATCTCCCAACTATCCTACTGACCAAGCCACCACATATTTCATTCAGCAAGACCCCAGATTCTCGCCAAGAGCAAACACTGATATCAGTAGGTCACATTGAGCCATCCTCCATTTTGTTCATCCTTACCAAGACAACTAAATTCTCTCGCCGAGGGGAACCCTTGTTGCAATAGTCGATGAGACAAACCACATTCGGGGAGACCTCACCCTGAAAAAACAAACTCATACCGATGAGTATCTACCCCCTCCTCTGGTCGGCATGATAGAACAAAGTTGTTGAGACTTCCAAACAATAGCATCCTCCTATGTCGATGAACCATCATATGAACTAATCGGGGAGACAATGAGAGTTTTCCGAGACATCAGCCCAATAGCCAAAAATCCCGCCGACGAGTAACATATACCAAGCAGTCGGTGTGACAATCGATATTCGCTAAGACTCCCTGGTGATGGCCACAACCTCACGCCGATAGAAAATGCATACATGTAGTCGTCAAGACAATAATGAAGTCCTGCCGACCACCCTGCACATCCAAATGTTAGCAAAACGGGACAGGGAGACCCAGAAAATGTCACAGCGAGATGAACCATGATGTGAAATATGCAAGACCTGATGGATTCAATAGGGAAAAATGGAAAAGTATGAGAGAAAAAGCATGTGAAAGGAGTGATTTGGAAGTTTATGAATATGAGCAACATGCAAAATCATTAGGAAATTCATAGTTCCAATAATGGCTCTTTCTGGGGATGATTGAGTGTAAGATCAATGCAAGGATGCAGAATATATGGGTGAGTAGACCAGATAGAGAATGAACCAATGACCAGCAATGGAAATGAATGCAGAGAATGCAAGATGGAAGTGGAAATGGATGCAAAATGAATGAAAAATGGAGGTGAACCAGAACCCTAAACTACTATGCATGGAAAAGAATTTTAAAGAGGACAAGCAAGAGTTATCCATGCACTGGCAACCCTTAATCCTCTGTGTTGTTTCATCTGTTTTGAGCTGTTACAATCTGGAACTCAAACCAAGCCTTCCCCTATCAAACACCTGGTTTTGCATCAAGTTCATCAAATTCTTCTTGAAGATACTCATGCAATCTTTCCTGTCACTATTGTTGCAAGTTCTCAGAGTATCATCATGCTCGGTTTGGCCCACAATCCCAATACCATCCTGTAGTTCAAATTTTTCAACATCTTGGGACAAACCCCTATTATTTTCAATACACAAAATGCATGCATATGAAATACAACCTTTTACATTATTTCTCTCACTGTTATGAATTTTGAAACATTCTTTCAGCTGTATTGAAAATTCACCATCAAAGTATTTCTCTTAAGAATCAAAAAATTTGGTCATATCAATGCTGTCTGAAACAAACATATCTGAAACCTTTTGCACCTTTTTGACTTTAGCATTTAGATACAACACTGGATCATGACTCACATCCTCAATGTTATGCATATGTGAAGCAATCAGATTTAGAATTCTATCATTCTTGGCACACAAATAAACATCTTTTCCATATGAGTTAGGAACTTCAAAAATCACATACCTTATCCTGAGTGGACACAGACATGTGGCCAACTTCAAAGGTTTCACCATCAATTTGAGAAATGCACCAAGAATCACATGGATTATTGCATGAAAAACTTTCACTGTCAAAACAAATGCAAACCGGACAAAGGACTTAAGGATCACCTTCATGTGTATATCTCTGATACTCAAGATTTAGCAAATCTGAGATTTCCTCATAGCTGAGTAAACAAGTTTCCACATTTTCACTATTACACTCATATTCATCACTTTTTTCATCATCAAAAAGAGGCCCAGGATCATCAGAGAATGAAAAATCACTAGCACAGTCATTTGTTCCATAGCTTGACGCATCCCTTTTATCTAAGAATACCTTTTGCTCAACATCAAGTGGATCTAAAAATACCTGAAATTCCTTCCCAGGCATACCTTGGCAAAATATCATCTGATCATCTTTTAAAACTTTATCATGCAATGGGCCTGAAAATTTTTTGGAAACCATTCTCAAATTTACAAACCTCATCTTCATCGAATGTACCTTCATAGCTTTCAACTGCAGTTGGAGGCATTGTATATTCAATATCAATATTTCCCATTGCCTCTTCATCCTGAATCTACATAAGAGGTAAAAGAATCCCCTTGCCATGTATCCCAATCTACAAGTGTATCTTCAAAATCTGAATATTCATTGGATCCCTCATAACACACACTTCTCTCCCTATCACAATCTGTTATGCAAGAGAGATATCTTGTTCCTTCATCTTCATTATGCAAGTTATCACACTGATTTGCACATATCCCATCATCTATTGGATGCATCATTTGATCAATTTCTCTACACTCAACAGAAGTACAATCATTGGAATCAACATTGATAGTGTTCTTATACCTTTTCTTCTCCATGGCATCAATGAATTTATTTACTACATCAAAGGCATGTTGTCTTGATGATTCAGGCCAATAGGCTGATTCAGGCTCCCATGCTCTTATAAATTTCTCAACAAACATGGCCCTTGTTGGCCTATAATGAGAAGGTATATGAAAATAGATATCTGTCATTCTATTGTATAGAGAACCCAAATCTTCCCCCTCATATAGTCTTATGTCAAGAAAAGCATCCCAAATATTTTTAAAATATTCATCATCTCTAGATTGTTGGTTCTGATACATACCTTGTTGCAAATTCTAGCTGATATCTCCAGGTGAATCAGAATTGTGTTGCCCTTGACATTGATCACATTGACATTCTTGATAACTTGCCAATTGCATTTGACACTGATCACACTAACATTGTACTTGACATTGATCAGACTAACATTCTTGATAACTTGCCAATCTTTGTCCAAGAGGCACTGGATAAGCATTTTCTTGCTTTTGTTGCGCATGATATGTACTTCCTTCATTGTAGAAATTTCCCATTGTATTATCAAGCACTTGAGGGGCCCAATATCTTCCCACATTTGTGTATTCATTCGCTCCATACACACATTCCATTCTTCAAATTTTTTAGAGTCGCCACCTACTTTTCCAAAAGTAGGAAAATAATTCTTTCTGATCTTCTCGCAGTGGAATCACCTTTTCTGAAACTTCTCAAATTACAATTTCTTCTTCAGTGACTCTATATGATGGTCTTCAACTGAATCTTCTGATATGTTTCCACAGCAGAGTCACCAATTTGTTAGTTGTGTGACTCGGATGGGGAGCTACAAAACTACACAATTATGAATCTTTATTTGAAGAGCTGATTTAAAAATTTGTATGACTCTATAAGACAAGGTTGTCTGCCACCAGATTTTCTCAAGTTATTCCCCAGCAGAGTCGCCAGTTTGTTAGCTCTCAAAAATTCAGGTTTGAACCACGAAAGGTTTCCAAGCTTTCACGACGTTTCAAGGTAACAGAACAAGGTTTGAAACAATCAAACTTCTACTCTTTAGGTGCTACAAACCTGGGTGGGTGTACCTTTCTGAATAATGCAGACTTAACTTATGATTATCCTTTTGAAATGCTTTGTCCACAATGGTAGATAACAGTGAACAAATGAAACCAAACTTGATAACTACCTTCTGATCTAAATCCTAGAATGCTTAATTAACTGATAAAAGAGATTGAATGAATTCAAATAATGAAATTGCAGAGAACAGTGCCTTGTTGGGTATGCAGAGTCAAATGAAACAAAAATGGGCAACTTGTTCTGTCAAAAGATCGAATTGCAGGCATATGATATGTTCATAACTTGTATGAACAATGCAAGATTATGATTACTGAGCTCTACTTTAATAATCTAGATGAATCTCCCTGATTACTGTGATTACTGAAAAGGATTTAATCCCTACTTGAGAGAACCAAATCGATTAATCACACAAATACAACAAATGTGCACCGATAAACTGAGAATAAACTTGTTATTTCAATTTAAACAACTAGAAAGAATCAACTTGGAGACAACTTTAGCAATGCTCTTCAATAAATTCAACATACAATTGATACCAGAAACAACCTGCCACACCAGCTGATTTTCATTGAAACCACCATTTGAAATCATGCACATAGTCTCTGGAAAGAGAAAATTATCCTATTGTAGCCATCTGACTAACTTCTGCTTCTAATCTAAAATCTGATGTATTCAATTACAATCCAGGTGCATATAAATACACCAGCATTAGAAAATAAAACATAATGAAAATCCATGTCGGCCTAGCACCAAATTTGGGCAAATCTCATATGTTGGCAAGCAACGGTCATCAAATAATTCATCACGTCGGCCACAGGAATCGTAATCTGGTATTTAATTGAATCCACATGTTGACCAAAACATTTAGAAATCATTATTCATCAGTGAACAGTCACCGTGACACATTGGCAGTTATGCCGAAGGCAATTCAATCGTTGATATCCCGTGTGCATATCGTTGTAGCTTACTCGGGTCAGGGAGATATCATATCAACTTCACATTATTTCATCGAGAGTTGTCCACTTAACCCTATGTCGCCGTGATCTCCCAACTATCCTACTGACCAAGCCACCACATATTTCATTCAGCAAGACCCTAGATTCTCGCCAAGAGCAAACACCGATATTAGTAGGTCACACCGAGCCATCCTTCATTTTGTTCATCCTCGCCAAGACAACTAAATTCTCTCGCCGAGGGGAACCCTTGTTGCAATAGTCGGTGATACAAACCACATTTGGGGAGACCTCACCCTGACAAAACAAACTCATACCGATGAGTATCTACCCCCTCCTCTGGTTGGCGTGATAGAATGAAGTCGATGAGACTTCCCAACGATAGCATCCCCCTATGTCAATGAACCATCATATGAACTAATCGGGGAAACAATGAGAGTTTGCCGAGACATCAACCCGATAGCCAAAACTTCCACCAATGAGTAACATATACCAAGTGGTTGGTGTGACAATCGATATTCGCTAAGACTCCCTGCCGATGGCCACAACCTCACGCCGATAGAAAATGCATACATGTGGTCGTCAAGACAACAATGAAGTCCTGCCGACCACCCTGCACATCCAAATGTTAGAAAAACAGGTCGGGGAGACCCAAAAAATGTCACAACGAGATGAACCATGATGTGAAATATGCAAGACCCAATGGATTCAATAGGGAAAAATGGAAAATTATGAGAGAAAAATCATGTGAAAGGAGTGATTTGGAAGTTTATGAATATGAGCAACATGCAAAATCATCAGGAAATTGATAGTTCTAATAGAATAAATGGAAACATCCAATGTTCAAAGATACGAGAGTTTTCCTTTCCAAATACTCTTGCCAACAATGTGATCATGTCTCCAATGTCCTAAAAGAAGTCAGACCTCTTAGGGTTAGGTGGTACCTTCTTTATTGATTTTTTCTCCATTTTTAGCCACTTTTTTTAATGACCCTTTTATTCCCTTCCTCATTCACTACCCCGTGTTTAAGTGCATTAGCTTCAGACATAATCTTGAGATTAGGGTAAGGAGGAGGATCAAAAACTAGTCTAATCATTGTTGGGGTTAAATCAATTATTATATTTCCCTGTGAATCAATGCATTGCTTATAAGTCAAATTGTATGTGTGTGTAGTAGTTAAAATAAAATTTAGGAATTTCATAGCAATAGGAAAAGTAGCTACATGAGCCAACCTAGACTCTGTAATCCTCTTTACCCTTGGGGTAGCATCTTTTGAAAAAGTATCCTTATGGAACTAGTCTAAATCAATATGTCCCACAAGTGTGTCAGTGATCTTCATAACCTCATAACCAAACTTGGATGGCACTGGGGTCCCTTAGAACTTATACTTCATTGTAATGGGAACCTGTTCTGGTTTTAGCCTTTTACCCCTTGCTCCTTTTGATGTTCCTTCACTAGGGACTTCTTCTTCTTAGTCAAACATTTATTAATCACCTGCAATATTGACTATTATCAGACAAAGGGAAGATATGTGAAGAACAGATTAGTACAAGAATTCATATTAAATCTCTATTCAATCAAGAAAAATTCCCATTCTACAAGTTAATTCACCATTTTTGAGTTTTAAGTTTGGGACAAAACTAGGAACTTGACCATTCTAATCACAATACTAAATTATATCGAAAGTTGGGATTGGGTTAAACCTTGAAAGTGAACTTAATATAACACCTTTCAATTCTACCAAACATTGGGAGTAGGTTTTGGTTTAGCACCGATACCTATAGTGATAACAAGGTTAATTTTCATTCCATGGTTTGATCTCGCAAAGTGTTTAGAAATCGGGATCAGGTTTTCGCTAGGCAGTGACACTTAACAAATGGAGTTGATAAAGGGTTCTCTCTAAGTTCCCACCTTGATGGAACATCAAAAGTCAGAATCAGAATATGATTAAAAACCAAACCCAAAGTAGTGAACAAGAGTGAGTAACGTCCTGAGTTCTGATCTCGACATCTTGTTGAAAGTCAAAATCAAGTCAGCACTAAATAGTGGAACTTACAACTATGTTAAGGGTTTGGTGTTGGTCTGAAATCGGATCCTGATGGTAAAGCAAGAATCAGATTCTGGACATGAAGTGATATATTATCAAAAAATCTTAACATACTAAGGTAATGATCTAATCCCTGATCCTGATAGAACGTCAAAAGTCAGAATCAACGCAAACGAAAGGGTGAGACCCAAATGATGGTAAAAGAAAAACTACAGTTCTGATTCCTGATTTTGAAATAGATGTGGGAATCGAGAATGAAACAATCAGTGAACATCAAGGAAAAATAAATGTAACAATATTTTTAAATCAATCCTTTGAGATCGGGATACATTTGGGTTCAAGATCCTTGATTTGTAATGGTCAAAATTTCAAAATTTATCAAATTTAATCCATAATTGACTAGATAGTATGACAAACCCTAGAAAACTAGAGCATGGTGGAACAAAAAAATTCACAAATGGTAAACAAAATAAAGCAAAAGAAAAGAAAAACCAAACAAGAACCCAAAATAAAACCACAAAAAATGAACCAAAAGGTTCGAGAACAAGGAAAAACCGCACCAAAGGGTGCCAAGAAAAAGAAAACAAAACAAAAGAAGAAAATAAGAAAAGAAAAAACATGAAACAACGGACAAAAAAAATGTAGGCAAACCAAAAGCAATGAGAAAACATAAGACAAGATGCCTACCTATAAATGCAACTAAACATATGATAGCAAGACAAGAATTCCAAGCGCTACCTCAAACCCTAACTCTCGGTGCTACTATGGTTTGTTCTATGAAATTGTACAAGCCGAAATGAATGAAAACTGAGGAGCAACAAGAATAAAAACCCATTCACATGCGTGAACAGAAGGACATTAATGCAGTTTGTTCAAGATCGGGGCAAAATTCATAAATGTTCCATTGCAAGAATGAATGAAAGAGAGTCAAAAATTGGGATTGGGATGGAAACAGGAATAAGAACTTTGGAAAATTTCATGATTTTGGTTCCGGTTTGATGTGTTGAAAATATGGATGCACAATGTCCCTAAAGCTGCAACCTTCAAGAGGACCTTTTCCAAGAAGAAATTCACCCACACAAAAAGTGTTGCAACTAAGGGCATGTAAATGGAGATTTCTATTGATCTATAATATGTTTACAAATGTACATATGCCCTGATTATATAGGCATGAGTGATTTACAAGATGCAATATGATGTTGCCATGTGTCTTGTTCACACAACATGTGACAACATGTGACAACATGTGAACCCTAACTACCTACCTAGGAATGATAAAGGGATTGACATAAGTTCTAGAAAAGACAACTCATCTTCTAGAAGAAATCTTATCTCCTACAAACATGGAAAGGGTAATGACCCCATTTTTTATGATTTATCCAATAATGCAACCTAGGACTTAATTAAATAAATAAAAAACCTAATTTAAACTTATGCTAGTGTAATAAATAATTAATTACACTAACATGATGTCCGATTTTGAAACATGCAAAAACACATAAGGAAGAAAAGTAGAAGTTGAGATCAGGACTTGAACAAGAACTTACACTTTCAAGGGTGCAATGTGACAATTCTAATCCAAAACTTGAATCCAACAAAACAAAGAAAACACAAGGCAAGACATGAGAATCAAGATCGGGCCACAAACAAGAATTTGAACTTCATAAAGTAACAAGTGTCGGTGACAGTCCAAAACTTGAACCCGAAAAACAAAACAAAACAAGGACTTAGGAGGAGAAGATAACTCCTAAAGCTTGAACAAGAACACCAAAGATGAAAAACAACAAAGGGGGGCCCATTTTTACCAAAAACAAAATGGGGTGATTATGCAAGGCATAACAATTGGTGACTCGACTCAGAAAATGGTTTACCCATTTTCAAGATATTGAAGAATTTAGTCACCCAAAACATCTGGTTTATGAACCTTTAACTTGAGTAGGATCAGTCACAACAAACAAGGTTGAGTTGGAATCTCAAAATATGCATCAAAAACAAATTTGAATCTAAGTGTGTGCATGTATGGTGCATCATTTCCTTAAGAACTTTACCTATCCTTGAAACAAATATACCAAGATTCAAGCTACATGAAGTGAGTCCCTTTCATTGTCATGCAATGATATCTTGGGCATTGCTCCATTGCCATCCAGGCATCTATAGCCTTGAAAAAGATACCTCTAGTTCTCTCAAAGAATCACTCTACTTCCAAACAACCATCCATAGCCCTAGTAGAGATACTTGAATTACCCTTATAATATCAAGTTTGTCATTATTTATGCTTCTCTTTTCTTTTCTTTTTGCATGGGCTCTACTTGAAGCAATTATTTTCTTATCTTTTTCTCAATACTCAGACATAGTATCTAAACATTGGGTTGAGAACTACAATGGACCTCATGACAATGCTAAGACTTGATTTTTCACTTGAATCATGAATATAGTCACCCTAAGACAGATAGGCCCTTATGAAAATAGATGATTCTATCTAGTATGTGATAGATTCAACCACAGTTTATGAGATCGCTTAAAAAAAAAATTCTTAACCTTTCTAACTTTCATTAAGATGTACATAAAACATTAGTTATGAAATGAAAGAGCTCAACAAACATACCTAAAAATACCTAAATCAATTTCTTTGTCATAGTACCCTTAGTATGCTTTGAACAACTACCCATTATTCTGAAATGAGGAAAATGAAAGTCCACAAAACAAAAAGAAAACAACAAAAGAAAAGAAACAAACAATAGCAAAACAAGAAACAAAAGAAAAGAAAACACACAGACAAACAAACAACAAACCAAAAAAAAAGAAAAAAACTAAACTACATATGTACAATGGACAAATGATCAGACCTTCATGGGCCAAAGTAATGTTTGAGGAATTTTCTATTGACCGGAAATGGAACAGGTTCTCCTATCAAGGTACTAAGCTGGAAAGCATTCTCACTGAGAATTTCGGCAATCTTTAATATGGACCCAACCAAAGTCTATCAAAATTTTGGTGGTCCCTCTTCCTCTCCCTGGCTTTGTCGCATAGAAGCACAAGGTCTGATATTCTGAAGGCCTTGATTTTGGATCTGATGTCAAACTAGCATTTGACTATAGCCTAATGTTTGGAAAATTGTTGTAAAGCAGCATCTCTTTGTTCTTCTGGATTGAGCAAATTAGCTAGTCGTACCTCTATTCTATCATCATTAGAATAGAACTCTTGCATAAACCATAGAATGGGTATCTATAGATGAATAGGGAAGACTGGGTCTTGGCCATAGACTAACTTAAATGGTGAGTTTCTTGAGGTGGATTTAATTCTTTTCCTATCTGCCCATAAGGAAAATCCCAGTTGCGTGTTCTAGTCCCTAGGATTACTTTTTAGCAGCTTCTTAATTACCTCCAACAAATTCTTATTGGTATACTCTACTACCCCATTTCCCTATGGATATTAATTATAGGAATATTTCAAAACAAATTTATGTTCATACACCCACTAAATAAATTGGGCAGTAGAAAAGGTAAGGTTGTTATCACATACCAAAGCAAACAGTACTCCAAACATGGTAACGACATATTCGTTGAGGAATTTGATAACGGCATCAGTGGTACTATTTTTGCAAGGTTGAGCTTCAGTTCAGCATGTGAAATAATCTGTTATAGTCAAAATAAACATGTTACCTGCAAAAAAAATTGAATTAATTACCCTGACAAAGTCTAATGCCCATTTGGAAAATGGTCTTACCTTGTATATGGGTTGCAAAGGCATCATCGGATTGTGTTCTCTAGATGCCAAAATTTGACATGTATGACATGTCTTAATGTGTTGGTGATCATCACATAACACATGAGGCCAATATAGCCTAATCTCAAATTTTGATGTGCCATGTTGTCAGTTGAACCATGCCCAGTACCATGTCTACCATGAAACTCAATAATAGCCTATTTTGTCTACTACTGATCCAGGCAACGCAAATAAATGCCTTAAAAATTCCTCCTCTATAAGGCTCCTCCTTTGACCATATAGTGAGCACTCTTCAGTCTTAATGCTCTTCTCTGAGTGGTATTCATCTCATCAGGACACTTATTATTTAACAACAAGAAAATCAAATCAGTATACCATGGGTCACTTGTGAATGATTGTATTGTGTACTAATAACATGTGATTTTATGATCAACATATACCATGGATTTGGACAAGTCTTTTCCTCAGACCAGCTTCATTGGGTGAATTTCAAGGTTGAACTCCTCCAGAATTGTCATCCATTTTCCCATTCTTTCTCCCAACTCACTCTACATTAGAAGGGACTTCATTATAGGGTCGAAAACTATGGCTGTGATCTGGTTGCATAGAATGTAATGCCAAAATTTCTTAACCACTCTTACCAATTTGAAAGCTTGCTTCTCCAATGGCGGGTATCTAATCTCAGCATTCTTGAAGGGAGAACTCATAAAATCTATGGTTTTTTTGTCCCCTTCACCTTTCTGTTGTGTCAAAATAGAAACACATGAATGATCAGATGCGAAAGAGTAAATGTAAAAGGGCATTAAATAGTAGGGAGTGGTTAAAATAAGTGCCTCGGAGATAGAATGTTTTATTTGGGTGAAGGAAGCCTTATCCTTGTTACTCCATTCAATCTTCACATCTTTCTTCATGATCTCATTGAGGGGCTTAACGATTTCTATGAATCTAGTTATGATCTTCCTTACAAAGTTTATCTTTCCAAAGAAAGACCTCATATCGTTTTTGCTACCTGGCATGGTGAGTTTCAAGATGGATTCCACTCTATCTGGATCTATTGAAATCCATCTTTTTGATATTATATGACCCATAAGTTTTCCTTCTAATACCCCAAACACACATTTATTTGGGTTGAGGGATACACTATAGCTTATACATTTTTGAAGGACTTTTGACAAGTCAACAGTGTGGTCTTCCCTATTTTTGGAAAATGTAGTTGGATCATCCATGTAAATGATAATACAGTTACCTACCAAATCTTTAAATGCAACACCCATTTCACATTGAAAGGTGGCTCCAACATTGATGAGACCAAATGGCATCCTTCAGTAGGCAAATTTCCCCCTCTTAGTAGTGAAAGCGATCTTCATTATATCCTCATAGTTAACCAGCACTTGACTATATCCTAAATAGATATCTAGGAATGACATCATCTACAAGTCATTAACTATCTACAGCACCTCATCAAGAGAAGGAAGTGAGTATTTATCTTTCTCTAAAGCTTTTTTGAGGTTCCTAAAGTTGACACACAATCTAATTTCCCCACTCTTTTTATGAACAAGCACCAAATTTGCAACCCAAGTCAAATACCTAACCAGAAAAATTATTCTTGCTGCTAGTAGCTTATGTACCTCTTTAAGAATAAGAGGTTCGATTAAGGAATTAACTAGACACTACTTCTAACATAATGGCTTTGCTTCGGGTTTCAAAGGGATAGTGTGTGTTATCACCAAAGTATTAAAGGTTTTCAAATCCTTGTACCCCCAAGCAATTGCTACACTATCTACTTTTAGTACTCTAAATATTTTCCCTCAAATGTCTTTCGGGAAACTTTTTCCAATGAATATATTTCTCTCTAGGCCCGAATCTGCCAAGTTGTATGATTCATACTTTCATCCATCAATATCGGTATGCAGTTTCTTGCATGTCTAAGGATCAAAATCAAAGATCCTCTCTAGTGCTACAATTCCCTTAGGAATGTTGTTGGTTTTTAGATTAATTATACCCTCTACATCACAATTTTTTGGATCCTGATCTCCATGATCCTGATTGGACTCATCAATGATTTGTCCTTCAAAGACATCTGAACTTTCCAAAAAGGCGAGGATATGTTGATCGTCATCAAAAACCTAGAAGTTATGGACATTATCAAGAATGGTTGGGATTGATACTAATTCGAAAGAGAACCTTTTTAGCTTGGAATCTTGCATAGGCTCCGAGGTACTAGCAGCCACCACGAGTGCATCTATGATCTAGTTGTCTTCTTTAGTAATCAACTTAATACCCAAAGCGGTGAAATATTTGATCAAATTCCATACCATGTTTTTATATGCAGCCATCCTTTTATTGTGGCATATGTACTGGCTATGAACCTGCTTCACTATTACCTCAAAATCTCCCATTACTTTCAAAGTTGTCACTTTCTTATGATGTGTGAACATTAGTCCTATAGCAAGTTCCTCATGCTCTACAACATTGTTAGTACAACCAAAATACAACCTATAAGAAGCAAAGTAAGTTTTCCCTTTTAGGTTGGTTAGTTCTACTCCAACTCCAGTCCTGCATTTAGACTTGGAACCATCAAATTTCAAGGTCCACAATTGATCTTGGGCTGAGGTTTCTTTCTTCAGGTCAATTGTGGGTGATTGTTTAGAGAAATACGTGGTGAATCAGACTGGTTTGAGATATTGAGATCAGGAGACTACTATAAATGATGATTATTAGGTACTTCAATAAGATTTAAAACATGTGCAGAGACAATTTCCTACAGCTCATCTTGATCAATAGTTTTACAACTCATTTTTATTTTGAGCAATTCCTTAGGGATTGGAATATTACCAGGGGAAGGTGTACCTGGTAACTTCTGAGATTTTGTAATCTCACTATGTAAATTAGGAGGCGGGGTATGAGCCTAATCAACCAACAATGAGGTTCCTTCCAATATGTTATCTTTTCTTGTTAGAACAATCATGGGAGTGGCTTTGAATGGAAACCGATTCAGGAATTTTCTAGGATTGCTATTATAAAATTATCCTTCCTAAAAAACATGGTTCAAAATGTCTAATCATGGCTGACACGTCAACTCAAAATGATTTTTGCAATGGACCTGGCACCAATTCAAGAGTAACAAACTCCATAAGTCAACTTCTTCTCCAAGGATCATCATGTCTTGTTGCAATTTTTGAATTAAAACTTGTCGATTAACAATAGTCATAGGGTCACTAGTAGTCATAGGGTTGATGTCTTCTAAATGTTGTGAGCAATTGGGATTAAACATTGAAAAGGTCATAATTTCTTCCCTCCTATAAACACCTATCTTAGTTTCAAAATAGGCTACTTCATTAGGATGGTCATACTCAGTGATCATATGCTTCAGGTGAGGTTCACTTTTAATCCTAATCTAAGTTGCTACCCCTTTCCATGGCAACCACATGTGCGAGAAATCTGAGGAGAGGTAACCTCCTATAGCCTTCATCAAATCTATACATGCACATTTTTTAGTTCTCCTATGACATTGACCTCAGTTTTATCTAACTGTATAACTTTCTTATGAGTTTGAATTGGGGCTAAACCCAAGTACATGCACATTTTTTAGTTCTCCTATGACATTGACCTCAGTTTTATCTAACTATATAACTTTCTTATTACTTTGAACTGGGGATAAACCTAAGCTTTTACAAATAGAGAAAGGAATAATGTTATCTGAAGCTCCATAATCTAAAAGGAAGTTATGTATATTTTTCCTGAAAATCCTCAGACTCAATAGGAATGGGGATGACCCCATCTTACCTCTATACAAGGTTGCATTCATGTTAGTAGTTGGAATCTCCTTAGTCTTTCCTTTTAACTAATCTACTTGTTCTAAGAATTTCAACTCAATTTCACATTGAGTAGGACACCACTTTAGAATGTTAAAGAATGACAGTGAGGTCATTTGTTTCTACATTTGTGAAATGAAATTGAATTCCATGTTATTATTATACTATTTTTTTGGAACGAAAGTAGAATTATCTTTATTTGGGAACTCAAGTGAACCTTTTGGTGGAGGTGAATTGTTGTTGGCATTCTGATTAGGGGGAAACATATTGTTGGGAGGATAATATGTGGTAAACGGCCCCTTGTTCTGATTTCTCAAAAACTAGCCTCCCTTGGCCTAAAAAGCTTGAGTGTCGTATGTATCTACTTCTGGTTCATTTTCTCCTTGCATGGGAAATTGATATTCCTCGTCATAGGTCTCAAAATCCATGGCTATATCCATATATCCACCACCTTTATTGGGATTTCCCTATGATTATTGGGAATCATCTTGTGCCATCTTAACCATTTTTTCCATCTTTAGGCAGTTAACCTCAGAATGTGTGGTAGTATCGTGTAACCTACACCAATTAGTCATGAAGTTCAAATCTGCAACATTTGCAATATGTGGTTTATCTTCATTGGCTTGATAGTTATGGGGAGCTCCTCCATTACTTGGCCTAGTGTCCCATTGTCGATTGTTGGGTCTTTGGTTATATCCCCTATTTTAATTTTGATAATTCTGATTTGGGTAATTTTGGCTCTAGAAATTCCTTTGATTTTGATTAGTGTTTTGGTTGGAATACCCTCCCTAATTCTGGTAACTTTGATTCTGATTTTGGTTTTGAGGGGGATTCAACTTGAATTGGGCCATCTTATTGGTTACTTGGGATAAATTTTTCTTCAGAGTTTCTAACTTTGTGGCCAAATGAGCAGTTTGCTCACTTTTTGCAGTTATTGCAGTAGATGGGTGAGTAGTGGTCTTAGATCCTCCAACATGATTAGAATTATGATGTTGATGGGAAGAATCTAAAGTCCCACCATTGACCCATGGTAACGTAGGGGGAGGTTGTAATTTAGACAAAGTTTTGTAGGAAGAGTGTGACATCCCTCAGACTGTATTAAATAGAGGGGTTGCACTAGGCACCCCAGTATATCCTAAAGCAGGGAAGACCCCTCCCAAACCACCTAATTGTGAACTTATCTGTTGTTGTAGTTTTATCGCTAGGTGGTGTACCTTGGACAATGAATCAATGTCTGGCGCAAGGTAAGTTCTTTGTAGAAATAAGCCAATAAATGGATATATGGCCTTTACGTATGCCTAGATGGCTATATTTTCAGCCACCATGTATGGTTCTTGCAACCACCTATACATCCTCTGGAAACAAGTGTTAAATAGAGGCAAAGGTTCATGCAATTCCTTTTTAATCATGGTGAATTGATGGTACAAAATAGATGGGTCTACATAGACCTGAAATTGATTTATAAAGGCATCCTCTAGATTGGTCCAACTAAGGATGGATCCTGTAGGAAAATTCAAGTACTAATTGTAGGCCATATCCCCTTTTGAATAGGGGAATAGTCTACATACAACATCATGATGGGAAATTTGAGCCTCAGTGCAGGAATCTTTGAATGCTTGGATGTTCTCTTCAACACTTTGTGACTCTCCATGAGCATACCTAGGACAAAAATTCTTTGGATTTTTAGGCATCTCATGTATACCACTAGGGATGGTTCCCAATGGCTAAGGATTATTCATAAAGAATGCCATTGGTGGTGGTGGATTTGGTTGTGCTAGTTGTGGTATTGGTGGAAATCTAGGTGGAGTGAGCGGTGGTGTTAGAGCCCTATGAGTTCTAGGTCTAGGAGGGGATTAGAGTTCAAGTAATGGTTCTAGATTCATAGTAGATCTCAAAACTCTTTCAAACCTATATGGTGAAAAGGACCCAATTCGCTCCATTTTGTTCCTCTGGCCCTCCTTCTAGCACCAGTTTTGTTAATGGTCAAAAGTAACACAACAATATTAAACAGAATATTCCTACTCTATTTCTCCTAAAAAAGACAAATGGTCTAAAACCACCAATCTTCCAAGTTCTCTGTAGTTGGTTCTCAACTGTGTTGTCATCATTCAGTGGTCCATGCAACTATAATGTTCAAGGGGCCTTTGCTAGTAAATGGGGGTTTCAAATAAATAGAAAAAAGATCGATCAGGGCTTAAAATAGTAAAACATGAATGCAGATTCCTTTCAATTTAGACATGCAATTCTAGTAATGAGCATTTTTTGATTAACCAAAAATGTAGAATAACACGACTTATGAAAAAATTCATACCATCGCATCAATTCATAGTGTAGATTTAAAACATACAACCATTCATCATCACTCTTTTTTAAAAAACCTTTAATAATAAAGTACCAAAAGCTCATCACCAATATTAACATATCAATAAACAACAAGAAATCTCATTCATAGATAACATAATAGATTGATTTTAAACTCGGAATCTTCTATTGATTTTCATCAAATAAGAGACATTTATTCATAGAAAAATGCACTAGCATACGAAAAACCATTGTCTATCAGTATTACCATTAAACTAACAAACTTCTAAAAATAAGCTACTTGCATTAAAAATCTATAAAATCATTTAAGTATCTTGCATAAAACTGTAAAATAAAACTGTGTCCAATTCTTAGGTAGCCAATCTAACTTCAATTAGCCAACCTTTACAATGAGGAGGAAAAATTAACTTATAGAAAGAATTAACATCAATCTCTCCTATCAAAATTACAATCCACAAATTTGGGCCTAAATCCACAATTATAGGGACGCCCAATTAAGTCTGAGTCTTGTCTTTGCTGAAATTGCAGGAGATGAAAGGTATTCCTTGTGTCCATTTAGTCAAAAAATTGACTGGGAATTCTAACTTTATCTTTTGTTGATCACCACGTCCAATCTCTAGCTCATCAAAACTTATCTAGAGTTGTCCATTTGTCTCAAAACTAACCTAGAAGTGTTACTATCCAAAGGGTACCTAGAAGTGGTTGACACTTTTGACTTCACAATTTTTCACAAAAAAAAAAAGAATATTCCCCTTTACCTTTTACCGGTCTCCTTTGGGAATCCAATAAATTCATCATAATTGTCAAAGAATTCATTTACCACCCTTTCATCAGGTTCATCAATCCAATCTACCTTGAACTTTGCTTCTTCGAACTATCTGATAGCCACAACAATTGTTTCTCACATCCGACTGATATCTATTGCATCCCATCAAGTTTCAAACCTTATGTTCATTAGCCTATCCAAGAGAATCCCCTCAAGTCCATCCCCTTCTTTAAGCAGCTTATCTAATCATTTACCCCAACTATCATTTATTTCTTTAAATGAAATCCATCATCCATTTTGAGGAAAATCTTCAACAGTAAGTTGTGTATCAATTTCCTCAAATACACATGTATGCTACCTTATGTCATATTGAGCTTTGAGGAGAATTTTTTGTGCTCAATAAGCACTTGATATTTATAGGTAGTGATTTTAATGGCTTTCTTAAGATACTCAAGATCCTCATCACCTAGAATCCTTGCCTAGATCAGCATGCTCTCAGGTGTTTTACTAATCAGTTTCAAACCCTCCAGATATTTTCTTTATTTATCTTTTTCTCCCCACCATTCTTTATCCCTTTCATCAATTTCACCAAGAAGAGTAAGAGCTTCATCATACTGCTTGTACCCTTCCTCCAGAAGTTCTCCAATCTCCTTCTTGAAATCATCAAACCAGCTATCAAACTAGGTAGCATTATTTTTCATGGCACTCAGCTCATCAACCTCTTTGTGGCTCATTAAAATAGGAATTTCTGATGGTGTCAGTTGCTCAAGAGTGGATGTAATTAATTCTTTCAAAAAACCTTTCATTTTTCTAACTTTATTCGTAAGCTCATCCTTAGCTTGATTATCTTTAATCAATCGTGACTTGGTAGTGATAGCAACGATGTCAATGAGATTTATTTGTTGATTTCTAGTTTGTTTACCCAGATTCACAGTGCTTACTTGATAATTTGTAGCTTGTAGCTCCCTAACATCCTTATCAACTACTGGGGTAGCAATGTATGTTACCAATTCTACATCATCAGTGAGCCTTATAGAGTTAATAGCATGAGGCTTCTTCTTTGGCTTCACCTTGTCCATTTCCTTCATTTCATCCCACATCACTGACTAAGCTTAGACTTGTTGTCTCTATTCAAAATTTAACTCAAGCCATGTGGGAGCAACTAGCTGAGTAGTTACCTGCTGAATACTAGGAGATGTTGATGAAGGAGGTGTAGAAGAAACTACCTCCATGATTTTCCCAGAAGAAGTTTTTTTTTTGCTCATCTTTCTCTTTCTGCAACCTTTCCTATTCCATTTTCTCATTCTGAGCCTTGATTTCTTCTATCTTTTTCATCTCCTCTTCCTTATGTACACCCTCCTCATCTCTAAACCTTTGTTGTTCTAACTCCTTTGCACGGATTTCCTCTTCTACTGCCTTATCTTGTTCAACCCTCTTTTTTTGTTCTAATTCTTGTGCAAGAGCCTCCTCTTCAGCTTTGGTTTCTATAGTTTCCCTTTCCTAAGATATTTTTTCTTTGTTTCTTTGTTCTTCTTCTTCCTCAGCTAACTCTTCTACAACTTGTTCTTTAGCAGCTTTCAACATTTCCTTTTGCTTATCTTTAGTCAAAACGTCATTCATTACAGCCTCACCCCATAGGCTTCCTTCTTGGAACCCAGTCTCTTCTTCTCCAACTTCTTCATCTATTTCAAGATATTCCTCCCATTCTTCCTTCTCTTCTTGAAGCATAGTTTCTTCATAGTCCAAAGGCAAAGGGGAATATATCACATTAATCACCGAAATCCTCTCTCCTTCAACATCTATAGTTCTTGAAGTTGATAGTGAGTAGGATTAGTATCCTCTATTTGTAAAGGCATAGCAGAAGGACCTTCTTCAGTAACTTCTTCTTCAAGGTACACAGTGACTATAGGTATAGCACCAAGACCTGAAATAACTCCTACAACAGCAGCATGATAAGTAACTTTATCCTTTTCCAAGGCTTCAGTGACATGTTTCACCAATGTTTCTTCTTCTGCTTGAGTAGGTTATTTTGTGGCTACCTCTGTAGCCACAACAGTTTTCTTTAGCCTCTTGTACTACCTTGTCTCAGTGGAAAAAGTGGGTTCACTACTAGAATCCTTCTTCCTTGCAGCTTTAACTCTTGGTTGATTGAAATAGAGATTAAGCTACTTCTAGCTTCTATTAACCACTACCTATGAAAATTTATGAATGTTAGTTTCCTCTTTTTCATCTAATTGATTGGTTTGAAATCCTTTGTAGCCACTCTATCCATCTCATAGCAGGGATCAAGAGTAATCCAATCATCTATGTTGCCTTTTGGTATATCCTTTGCAACCTCGAAATCCTTCATCTGGGGAATTTTTATTCTTTCATATCCCCTTTTCCTTACTTCAAACTGATCTTGTAGGTTGGCCCAAAATTCTTTGAGAAGTGGCCGATGATGGGGAAATTATGAAGCATATACACCATACATTTTTTTCTTAGGATCAAAATCTTTCTTGGAGGTATGATGTTTAAAATTCATGGACTAAAACTCCTCAGTTACTATCTTAGCTACTATGGAAGAGGAACAAGAATAAAATCCCAATTGCATTGGGAATGAATGGCAAATAGCCTTGTGTTGTGTAGAAAATTTAGCATTGACCTCAGCTACTTGATGAGCAAACTCCATCAAAACCCACTTGTCACCACAGCACCTTGGTAATTTGAAAGGGTGCCCATCATATCCAAACAATCTAAAATAGGTGGATTTGTGGTATTAGATAAACCAATATCCCCACTCTTCAATAAACTCCATTTCCTCCTAAGACAGTCTAAAACCAAGATCACCTATGAGATGATTAATAATAGCATATAAAAATGCATCATTAACTCTTTTAAAATGTTTCTCTATTGTCTTCAGCTCTAGTTCTTCATAATAGTCCCAAACCTTCTTTTGATCTAGTCCCTCATCCATTGATCCTTTAGCAATTAAACCAAGAAATTTTCCCATCCTTGCAGCACAATATATCATGTATGAAGACATATAGAATATCTTGGTTTCTATTAATTTCAATAGTTGATCATCGATATTGTTTGAAATTATCTATCCCCAATCCAAATATTCTTTCCCATCTAGAATTAGCTGAATAAATGGAAACTTCTAGTGTTCAAAGGTATGAGAGTTTTCCTTTCCAAATACTCTTTCCAACAATGTGATCATGTCTCTAATGTCCTTAGAGAAGTCAGACCTCTTAGGGTTGGGTGGTACCTTCTTTACTGATTTCTTCTCCATTTTCAACCACCTTTTGTTAATGACCCTTTTATTCCCTTCCTCATTTGCTGCCCAGTGTTTAAATGCATCAGCTTTAGATATAATCTTGAGATTAGGGTAAGGAGGAGGATCAAAAACTAGTGTAATCATTGTTGGGGTTAAATCAATTATTACATTACGCTATGAATCAATGCATTGCCTCTAAGTCAAATTATATGTTTGTGCAATAGTTAAAATAAACTTCGGGCATTGCACAGTAATAGGAAAAGTAGCTACATGAGCCAACCCAGACTCTACAATCCTCTTTACCCTTGGGGTAGCATCTTCTAAAAAATTATCTTTATGGAACTGGTCTAAATCAATATGTCTCACAAGTGTGTCGGGTATGTGTAGGATCATCATGGAAAAAGGCCCTTAAGTGGCAAAAAATTTAGAAAAATCAAAGTTAGGCAACTTGACGTAAAAATTTGAATAAATTGTCTATATTATTTCAAAAATATGTAAGAATAGAATCTGTATCAAATTGAATGTAGTTTCTAAACTACTAGGTTTATTTTAAAAAGAAAAAAATCTATTTGGTGAAAATTTGAAATTTCAATACAGTAGTACTTAAATTTCAGGGAAAAAATAAGAAGTAGGATTATGTCTGACCACCCTTTAACCACAATAAAATGATAGTATTTTTTATAAGATTTTAGATATAAATAGAAGACTCATGTCTGGATGTGATGCATATTTTTTTGTAATTTTTTTCCAAGTAAATAATTAATTATAATTTTTTTATTACAACTTTTAAAAAATATAAAAACTCGTATGTCTGACCATCTTAACTTGGTCAAAACTTCATGAAATTCAATTTTATTTTTTTTAATCCTATAGTATGTGAAACATAGAATGTGACGCATATTTCAAATTCAAAAAATATGATACTGTTTGAAAGCTATAGATGTTTTTCAATCAGCCTATCAATTAGGGCTTTAATCGTAATTCAAATAGAAAATGAATAATAATTATTTATTAAATTCAAAGTAAATCATAATTTATATTGGTGGAAAGCTAAGAATCTCCTTTAAAAACCCTTTTCGTTTCATCAATTTTGGGTAAAAAAAAGTCTTCAGCCACATACCCTACAAATACCCATCATATTGCCACTTTGTGGCCCATAATAATCTTGCACATACCCTCCCAGTGATCTTCATAACCTTAGAACCAAACTTGGATGGTACTGGGGTCCTTTAGAACTTATGCTTCATTGTAATGGGAACCTATTTCAGTTTTAGCCTTTTACCCCTTGCTCCTTTCGATGTTCCTTCACTGGGGACTTCTTCTAAGTTAGAAATTTGTTAATCACCTACAATATTGACCATTATCAAACAAAGGGAAGATATGTGAAGAAAAAATTAGCACAATCATTCATATTAAATCCCTATTCGTTCAAGAAAACTCCCATTCTACAAGTTAATTCAGCATTTTTGGGTATCGAGTTTAGGAAAGAACCAAGAACTTGACCATTCTAAGCACAATATTGAACTATATCGGAAGTAGGGATTGGGTTAAACTTTGAACCTAAACTTAATATAACACCTTTCAATTCTATCGAACATCAAGAGTATGTTTTGGTTTAGCACCCATACTTATAGTGATAACAAGGTTAAGTTTCATTCCATGGTCCGATCCCACAAAGTGTTCGGAAAGCAGGATCGGGTTTTCACTAGGCAGTGACACTTAACAACTGGAGTCAATAAAGGGTTCTCTTCGAGTTCCCACCTTGATGGATTATTATAAGTAAAAATCAGAATATGATTCGAAACCAAACCCAAAGTAGTGAACAAGTGTGAGTAACCTCTCAAGTTCCAATCTTGATGTCTTGTTGGAAGTTGGAATCGGATCGGCACTAAACAGTTGAACTTACAACTATGTTAAGGGTTTGGTTTCGGTCCAAAATTTGATCCTGATGGTAAATTGGGAATCGAAGTTAGGAAATAAAGTGATACATTATCAAAAACACTTAACATAATGAGGTAACAATCTGATCCCCAATCCCAATGGAACGTCAGAAGTCAAAATCAGGGCAAACAAAAGGGTGAGACCCAAATGATGGTAAAAGAAAAAGTGTGGTTCTGATTCCCGATTCTTAAATAGATACAGAAATTGGGAATGAAAAAATTAGTGAACATTAAGGCAAAATAAATGTAACAGTATTTTTAAATCAATCCTTCAGGATTTGGATACATTTGGGTTCAAGACCCTTGATTTGTAATGGTTGGAATTTTAAAATTTCTCAAATTTAACCCACAATTGACCAAATAGTACAAAAAACCCTAGAAAACTAGAAAACGTCAAAATAGAAAATTATGTGAGTGACAAACAAAACAAAGTGCAAGAAAAGAAAAAACAAACAAGAACCCAAAACAAAACCATGACAAATGAATCAAAAGTTTTGAGAACTAGGAAAACCGCACCAAAGGGTGCCAAGAAAAAGAAAACAAACCAAAAGAACAAAGAAGAAAAGAAAATAAGAAACAAGAAAATGTGAAACAATGGACAAAACAAATGTAGGAAAACCAAAAGCAATGGGAAAACATAGGAAAAGATTCTTACCTCTAAATGCAACCAAAAATTTGATAGCACGATGAGAAATCCAAGTGCTACCTCAAACCCTAACTCTCGGTGCTGCTCTAGTTCATTCCGTGAAAGTGTACAAGCCGAAATGAATGAAAACCAAGGAGCAACGGTAATAAAAACCCATTCGCGCATGCAAATGATTAGACATTAATGTGGGTTGGTCAAGCCTCAAGATCAGGGAGAAAGTCATAAATGTGCCATCACAAGAATGAAGGCAGGCGAGAGTCAAGATCGGGACATGACACGGCACCGAACTTTCAATGTGTGCAAAGTTCAAGTGAAAGTCCAAAATCCAAATCCTGAAAGATAAAGACAAATGCAAGAATCGGGATCAAGATAGGACATTTTGAAAAAAATCTTAGTTCCAGTTTTTGTCCGATGTCTAATTCTGAAAAAGAGAAAGAGAGTCATAAATCAAGATCGGGATGGAAACAAGAACAAAAACTTTGGAAAAGTTCTTGATTCTGGTTCCAGTCCGATGTCCGATTCTGAAACAAGCAAAAATGCACAAGAATGAAAAGTGAAAGTTGGGATCAGGACTTGAACAAGAACTTACACTTTCAAGGGTTCAAGGTGACGGTTCCAATCCAAAACCCAAATTTGATCAAACAAAGAAAACACAAGGCAAGACACGAGAATCAGGATCGAGCCATAAACAAGAACTTGAACTTTGCAAAGTAACAAGTGCCAGTGACGGTCGAAAACCCTAACCCAAAAAACAAAGGAAAACTGGGACTTAGGAGAAAAATACAACTCCTAAATCCTAAACAAGAACACCAAATACAAAAATAACAAAGGGGGACCCATTTTCACCAAAAACAGAATGGGGTGGTTATGCAAGGCATAACAAGTATATCGAGTTTGCTAGTGACAGTGTTTCATATACAAAGTACTTGTTTTGATTAGTCCACACTTCACCATGAAATAATATCCAATATTTCAAATTTTTGGAAGTGTTTACAGGTCTTAGCCACATTTATGTTCCAAGTCCAGTGTGTGGTTTGGAGCTTCACGTGTTGGTTTGAGGATAATCAGTTGGCGTATTTTGGTGTTAGGTCACCAACAGCACTAACCTAATATGTTTGAAGTTGTGCAAATTGTAGATAAGTGTATATCCATTATTTAGGATCTATTATAGGTCCACCCTGACCTATTTTTTGTGCTATAAGTTTTAATTTATGGTGTGGATGATTTTTTGGGCCGACAAGTCATATTTTGCATGATACATCCAATTAGGCCGGCCTAATTGGAATGTAAAGGGTAGAAGTATAAGATCATTTTTGTGTTGAAGATAAATAATTAAGGTGTGTGTGTGTGAATTCCTAAGTAGAGCATGTGAATGTGATATGAATTCAGAGAAAATCAAAATTATAGAGTAGAGTAGCATGAAGTGTGTTGATTTAGTGTTTTGACCTTTAGTGGAACTATGTTTTTGCATATTGTAGATGCATTTATAGCAATTCATATTTTGGTAGTGATCAAATCCCTTTCTTTTATCTTTATTTATTTTTATGGGTAGTGATTCCACCTAGAAGTGATCCCTTTTGTAATATCTTATAACAAGTTATAATATATTGTGAGCTAATCCTCACTATGGTTTTTCGCTTTTTGGGTTTTCCACGTAAAAAACTAGAGTTCATGTGTTATATGCTTTGATGGTTTTTTTCATGGTTTCTTTCTACAAATTAAATATGATATGTGGAATGAATGTTTAAATGTTTAAGTGGTTTTAGAGAATATTGATTCACCCCCCCCCTCTCTCAGTATTCCAGGTGTTTAATAATTAGTATTAGATCTTGGTTTCTTCATTTGGCTTGATCACTGAGGTAGATCTTGGAGTTGAACACATGGCTACTAGGAGATATCCTACTCCTCCAAAAAAAAATCTTATGGTAGGATTTACTGAAGAAGATTGCATTGGTTAAGTGGAAGGAGAACTCAAATCTGTCCTGGATGATCTAGATAAAGAAGAATCTAAGAATAGAGATCTAAAAAAAGAATCTTAGTGATGCAAATAAATGCATTAAGATATTGAGAGAGAAAATCAAGAAAGATATAGATAGGATCAAAGGGATTAAGTAATCAAATGAGATCATTCCCAACTTGAAATTGCAGATTGAATAAAGTAAAAGAGTTGAAGACTGCCTAAATGCTAAACTAAAATACAAATCTAAAGAATGATCAAAGCTTGAGCTAGAAGTTGTAACCATAAGATTAGATCTAGAGAAAATAAAGATTCAAGAAGACAAATTCAAGAAGAGTACTACAATGCTTGATGAGATGATTGAAAATTAGAAGGGATCAAAAGACAAAGAAGGATTTGGGTTTAAGAAAGGTGAAATCTAAAAGACAGATCAAACTCCAAACAAGACTGAAAAAAATATTGAGGACAAGAAGAGCAATTGAAAGAAGGTCCAAAATTAGAGGAAAGACTTGAAAAGACCACCAATCAAACAACCAAATTATGCACAAAGGCACCCATCTTTTAATGGTTTTTTTCTATTCTTGCAATAAATTTGGGCATAAGGCTATGGAATGTAGAAGTAGAATGAATTAGAATGTTCAATCATTTCTCAATCGGTGTTTTATATGTAAAAGATTTGGTCATAGAGCTAGTGAATGTAGAAATCAAATGATGAATGGCTATAGCAATGGTATGATGTTTCAATCTTTCAATGGCTACTATTATACATGTAATATATTTGGGCATAAATATAATCAATGTAGATCCATAATGGGTGGAATTAATCTTGTTCAAAATTTCAAATAACACAAATGCAATAAGTTAAGACACATTGCTAAGGTTTTTAGAACCGAGAATGTGAAGTTTGATCTGGTAAAGAAGAATGATCTAGTGAAAAAGGTTGATCTATTAGAGATGAATAAAAATATGAACAAGATATGGAAAAAGAAAGAGGAGAATGAGATTAACCTTGGATGAGTTTGTGCCAGCTTCCCTGTAGAAACTAAATGAAGAGCTTTAGCTCAGGGGTAGTTTTAACAAACAATCGTTAAGCCCCTACCAAATATATGGTGTTGATGCCTTTAGTACATGGATATGATATGTAGGTTGACATGCTTCACCTATTGGTGAAAACACTAGTGGAAAATATCAAGATGCAGAAGTTTGTGGAGTAATCGAAGGTGACCATGCATTATAGTTAGGGTTATCATCTTTTTCACATAACTTCCAATCAATGTATTCAATGTGAATTAGGCTATTTTTAAAACTGGTTTACAAGTGATTTAACATATGTTTAATTCATTTGCAAATGATAATTTGAAGAGAGAAGAGCATGGAGTGAAGCAAAGCATTTCAAAATTATTACACATGAAACCCTAATCGATAGTGAATGAAAGGTATTTATAGTTTCCACTTTCCTTAAGCTTTTGAATTACTTTCATTGTGATTTGAAGATGTATACCCCACAAGTTGTCAAGGTTGTGAACTGGCCCTATCCAAAATTCAAATGACACCCTCATAATTCAATGATGACTAATCCAAATGGTGCATTTTCGATCATTTTGTATGGTGTGTAGCACATAGAAGATGTTAGGATATACATTCATTCTAAATTGGATGAGAATAACCACTCTAATTTGGGTGATGTATGCTTTAAAGAACTCACCATAGATCAATTTGAATCAAAATCTAAGTTTGAGAGTTTGGAAAAGAAGAAGCTTGATGTGTGGAACAATTTCCCTATCTTTTGCTACATGGATGAGTAGGTCAAATACACCCTAAGCTGGATTCATAATAGGTTTATGTGGTTCGGTATTCCACATATAATCAACAAGGAGGTTATTAGGGTTGTTATGGTATTATGCTCAAACAGACCAGTTCCAACACTCAAATTACTGAAAAATGAAGTGGTGATGGAATTGACAGGTGCAAGGTATGGCAAGAGAGCCTTGACAGTAAAAGACATTACAGACCATGTGGTGAAATATGCAACAATGGTAATAGGGTATAAGATATATTTCACAAACAAAGGTAACTCTATTTTTACAACTACCATCAACATTACACACTGGATCGTAAAGAAAGGTGCTAACTATGATTTGTGTGAGTTGTTGAGGGAAAATATCCTAGAAAACTTGTAGAAGACCAAGGACTTTTGATACCCATTTAATTTTGGTACCTTGATTAAATCTGTTTTCTTTTCTACTTTCTTAATGAGGTTCCTAGAACTAGGAACATAGTATGGCTGAAGGAAAGGCTAGTGACACATCAAATTAGATATCATTTGTTGAGATTAGGAGATGAAGATACACAGAAGAAGGCACTATGGGGATTATTTAAGGCTCTCCAAGAAAATATGCAAGATAGAGAAACAATTCCAAAGAGTGTGGTGGAAAAGTACAAGAATGACATCATTTTCATGGTTACCAAGGACTTGCATAATGGAGGCTATTGAGCCTAGAACTGTGTGGATTCCAAAAATGGGATATGAAGTTGCAAAGGATGTAATTATTGGTCTAGCTAACCATATGTTGAGAAAAATTAAAGACACCTCTGAGGAAGGATATGGCACATATGAAGAGAAGTCTATGGAA
>VDFB02047230.1:424811333-424857063 GCA_007258455.2 Sequoia sempervirens
TTAACAACAAGAAAATCAAATCAGTATACCATGGGTCACTTGTGAATGATTGTATTGTGTACTAATAACATGTGATTTTATGATCAACATATACCATGGATTTGGACAAGTCTTTTCCTCAGACCAGCTTCATTGGGTGAATTTCAAGGTTGAACTCCTCCAGAATTGTCATCCATTTTCCCATTCTTTCTCCCAACTCACTCTACATTAGAAGGGACTTCATTATAGGGTCGAAAACTATGGCTGTGATCTGGTTGCATAGAATGTAATGCCAAAATTTCTTAACCACTCTTACCAATTTGAAAGCTTGCTTCTCCAATGGCGGGTATCTAATCTCAGCATTCTTGAAGGGAGAACTCATAAAATCTATGGTTTTTTTGTCCCCTTCACCTTTCTGTTGTGTCAAAATAGAAACACATGAATGATCAGATGCGAAAGAGTAAATGTAAAAGGGCATTAAATAGTAGGGAGTGGTTAAAATAAGTGCCTCGGAGATAGAATGTTTTATTTGGGTGAAGGAAGCCTTATCCTTGTTACTCCATTCAATCTTCACATCTTTCTTCATGATCTCATTGAGGGGCTTAACGATTTCTATGAATCTAGTTATGATCTTCCTTACAAAGTTTATCTTTCCAAAGAAAGACCTCATATCGTTTTTGCTACCTGGCATGGTGAGTTTCAAGATGGATTCCACTCTATCTGGATCTATTGAAATCCATCTTTTTGATATTATATGACCCATAAGTTTTCCTTCTAATACCCCAAACACACATTTATTTGGGTTGAGGGATACACTATAGCTTATACATTTTTGAAGGACTTTTGACAAGTCAACAGTGTGGTCTTCCCTATTTTTGGAAAATGTAGTTGGATCATCCATGTAAATGATAATACAGTTACCTACCAAATCTTTAAATGCAACACCCATTTCACATTGAAAGGTGGCTCCAACATTGATGAGACCAAATGGCATCCTTCAGTAGGCAAATTTCCCCCTCTTAGTAGTGAAAGCGATCTTCATTATATCCTCATAGTTAACCAGCACTTGACTATATCCTAAATAGATATCTAGGAATGACATCATCTACAAGTCATTAACTATCTACAGCACCTCATCAAGAGAAGGAAGTGAGTATTTATCTTTCTCTAAAGCTTTTTTGAGGTTCCTAAAGTTGACACACAATCTAATTTCCCCACTCTTTTTATGAACAAGCACCAAATTTGCAACCCAAGTCAAATACCTAACCAGAAAAATTATTCTTGCTGCTAGTAGCTTATGTACCTCTTTAAGAATAAGAGGTTCGATTAAGGAATTAACTAGACACTACTTCTAACATAATGGCTTTGCTTCGGGTTTCAAAGGGATAGTGTGTGTTATCACCAAAGTATTAAAGGTTTTCAAATCCTTGTACCCCCAAGCAATTGCTACACTATCTACTTTTAGTACTCTAAATATTTTCCCTCAAATGTCTTTCGGGAAACTTTTTCCAATGAATATATTTCTCTCTAGGCCCGAATCTGCCAAGTTGTATGATTCATACTTTCATCCATCAATATCGGTATGCAGTTTCTTGCATGTCTAAGGATCAAAATCAAAGATCCTCTCTAGTGCTACAATTCCCTTAGGAATGTTGTTGGTTTTTAGATTAATTATACCCTCTACATCACAATTTTTTGGATCCTGATCTCCATGATCCTGATTGGACTCATCAATGATTTGTCCTTCAAAGACATCTGAACTTTCCAAAAAGGCGAGGATATGTTGATCGTCATCAAAAACCTAGAAGTTATGGACATTATCAAGAATGGTTGGGATTGATACTAATTCGAAAGAGAACCTTTTTAGCTTGGAATCTTGCATAGGCTCCGAGGTACTAGCAGCCACCACGAGTGCATCTATGATCTAGTTGTCTTCTTTAGTAATCAACTTAATACCCAAAGCGGTGAAATATTTGATCAAATTCCATACCATGTTTTTATATGCAGCCATCCTTTTATTGTGGCATATGTACTGGCTATGAACCTGCTTCACTATTACCTCAAAATCTCCCATTACTTTCAAAGTTGTCACTTTCTTATGATGTGTGAACATTAGTCCTATAGCAAGTTCCTCATGCTCTACAACATTGTTAGTACAACCAAAATACAACCTATAAGAAGCAAAGTAAGTTTTCCCTTTTAGGTTGGTTAGTTCTACTCCAACTCCAGTCCTGCATTTAGACTTGGAACCATCAAATTTCAAGGTCCACAATTGATCTTGGGCTGAGGTTTCTTTCTTCAGGTCAATTGTGGGTGATTGTTTAGAGAAATACGTGGTGAATCAGACTGGTTTGAGATATTGAGATCAGGAGACTACTATAAATGATGATTATTAGGTACTTCAATAAGATTTAAAACATGTGCAGAGACAATTTCCTACAGCTCATCTTGATCAATAGTTTTACAACTCATTTTTATTTTGAGCAATTCCTTAGGGATTGGAATATTACCAGGGGAAGGTGTACCTGGTAACTTCTGAGATTTTGTAATCTCACTATGTAAATTAGGAGGCGGGGTATGAGCCTAATCAACCAACAATGAGGTTCCTTCCAATATGTTATCTTTTCTTGTTAGAACAATCATGGGAGTGGCTTTGAATGGAAACCGATTCAGGAATTTTCTAGGATTGCTATTATAAAATTATCCTTCCTAAAAAACATGGTTCAAAATGTCTAATCATGGCTGACACGTCAACTCAAAATGATTTTTGCAATGGACCTGGCACCAATTCAAGAGTAACAAACTCCATAAGTCAACTTCTTCTCCAAGGATCATCATGTCTTGTTGCAATTTTTGAATTAAAACTTGTCGATTAACAATAGTCATAGGGTCACTAGTAGTCATAGGGTTGATGTCTTCTAAATGTTGTGAGCAATTGGGATTAAACATTGAAAAGGTCATAATTTCTTCCCTCCTATAAACACCTATCTTAGTTTCAAAATAGGCTACTTCATTAGGATGGTCATACTCAGTGATCATATGCTTCAGGTGAGGTTCACTTTTAATCCTAATCTAAGTTGCTACCCCTTTCCATGGCAACCACATGTGCGAGAAATCTGAGGAGAGGTAACCTCCTATAGCCTTCATCAAATCTATACATGCACATTTTTTAGTTCTCCTATGACATTGACCTCAGTTTTATCTAACTGTATAACTTTCTTATGAGTTTGAATTGGGGCTAAACCCAAGTACATGCACATTTTTTAGTTCTCCTATGACATTGACCTCAGTTTTATCTAACTATATAACTTTCTTATTACTTTGAACTGGGGATAAACCTAAGCTTTTACAAATAGAGAAAGGAATAATGTTATCTGAAGCTCCATAATCTAAAAGGAAGTTATGTATATTTTTCCTGAAAATCCTCAGACTCAATAGGAATGGGGATGACCCCATCTTACCTCTATACAAGGTTGCATTCATGTTAGTAGTTGGAATCTCCTTAGTCTTTCCTTTTAACTAATCTACTTGTTCTAAGAATTTCAACTCAATTTCACATTGAGTAGGACACCACTTTAGAATGTTAAAGAATGACAGTGAGGTCATTTGTTTCTACATTTGTGAAATGAAATTGAATTCCATGTTATTATTATACTATTTTTTTGGAACGAAAGTAGAATTATCTTTATTTGGGAACTCAAGTGAACCTTTTGGTGGAGGTGAATTGTTGTTGGCATTCTGATTAGGGGGAAACATATTGTTGGGAGGATAATATGTGGTAAACGGCCCCTTGTTCTGATTTCTCAAAAACTAGCCTCCCTTGGCCTAAAAAGCTTGAGTGTCGTATGTATCTACTTCTGGTTCATTTTCTCCTTGCATGGGAAATTGATATTCCTCGTCATAGGTCTCAAAATCCATGGCTATATCCATATATCCACCACCTTTATTGGGATTTCCCTATGATTATTGGGAATCATCTTGTGCCATCTTAACCATTTTTTCCATCTTTAGGCAGTTAACCTCAGAATGTGTGGTAGTATCGTGTAACCTACACCAATTAGTCATGAAGTTCAAATCTGCAACATTTGCAATATGTGGTTTATCTTCATTGGCTTGATAGTTATGGGGAGCTCCTCCATTACTTGGCCTAGTGTCCCATTGTCGATTGTTGGGTCTTTGGTTATATCCCCTATTTTAATTTTGATAATTCTGATTTGGGTAATTTTGGCTCTAGAAATTCCTTTGATTTTGATTAGTGTTTTGGTTGGAATACCCTCCCTAATTCTGGTAACTTTGATTCTGATTTTGGTTTTGAGGGGGATTCAACTTGAATTGGGCCATCTTATTGGTTACTTGGGATAAATTTTTCTTCAGAGTTTCTAACTTTGTGGCCAAATGAGCAGTTTGCTCACTTTTTGCAGTTATTGCAGTAGATGGGTGAGTAGTGGTCTTAGATCCTCCAACATGATTAGAATTATGATGTTGATGGGAAGAATCTAAAGTCCCACCATTGACCCATGGTAACGTAGGGGGAGGTTGTAATTTAGACAAAGTTTTGTAGGAAGAGTGTGACATCCCTCAGACTGTATTAAATAGAGGGGTTGCACTAGGCACCCCAGTATATCCTAAAGCAGGGAAGACCCCTCCCAAACCACCTAATTGTGAACTTATCTGTTGTTGTAGTTTTATCGCTAGGTGGTGTACCTTGGACAATGAATCAATGTCTGGCGCAAGGTAAGTTCTTTGTAGAAATAAGCCAATAAATGGATATATGGCCTTTACGTATGCCTAGATGGCTATATTTTCAGCCACCATGTATGGTTCTTGCAACCACCTATACATCCTCTGGAAACAAGTGTTAAATAGAGGCAAAGGTTCATGCAATTCCTTTTTAATCATGGTGAATTGATGGTACAAAATAGATGGGTCTACATAGACCTGAAATTGATTTATAAAGGCATCCTCTAGATTGGTCCAACTAAGGATGGATCCTGTAGGAAAATTCAAGTACTAATTGTAGGCCATATCCCCTTTTGAATAGGGGAATAGTCTACATACAACATCATGATGGGAAATTTGAGCCTCAGTGCAGGAATCTTTGAATGCTTGGATGTTCTCTTCAACACTTTGTGACTCTCCATGAGCATACCTAGGACAAAAATTCTTTGGATTTTTAGGCATCTCATGTATACCACTAGGGATGGTTCCCAATGGCTAAGGATTATTCATAAAGAATGCCATTGGTGGTGGTGGATTTGGTTGTGCTAGTTGTGGTATTGGTGGAAATCTAGGTGGAGTGAGCGGTGGTGTTAGAGCCCTATGAGTTCTAGGTCTAGGAGGGGATTAGAGTTCAAGTAATGGTTCTAGATTCATAGTAGATCTCAAAACTCTTTCAAACCTATATGGTGAAAAGGACCCAATTCGCTCCATTTTGTTCCTCTGGCCCTCCTTCTAGCACCAGTTTTGTTAATGGTCAAAAGTAACACAACAATATTAAACAGAATATTCCTACTCTATTTCTCCTAAAAAAGACAAATGGTCTAAAACCACCAATCTTCCAAGTTCTCTGTAGTTGGTTCTCAACTGTGTTGTCATCATTCAGTGGTCCATGCAACTATAATGTTCAAGGGGCCTTTGCTAGTAAATGGGGGTTTCAAATAAATAGAAAAAAGATCGATCAGGGCTTAAAATAGTAAAACATGAATGCAGATTCCTTTCAATTTAGACATGCAATTCTAGTAATGAGCATTTTTTGATTAACCAAAAATGTAGAATAACACGACTTATGAAAAAATTCATACCATCGCATCAATTCATAGTGTAGATTTAAAACATACAACCATTCATCATCACTCTTTTTTAAAAAACCTTTAATAATAAAGTACCAAAAGCTCATCACCAATATTAACATATCAATAAACAACAAGAAATCTCATTCATAGATAACATAATAGATTGATTTTAAACTCGGAATCTTCTATTGATTTTCATCAAATAAGAGACATTTATTCATAGAAAAATGCACTAGCATACGAAAAACCATTGTCTATCAGTATTACCATTAAACTAACAAACTTCTAAAAATAAGCTACTTGCATTAAAAATCTATAAAATCATTTAAGTATCTTGCATAAAACTGTAAAATAAAACTGTGTCCAATTCTTAGGTAGCCAATCTAACTTCAATTAGCCAACCTTTACAATGAGGAGGAAAAATTAACTTATAGAAAGAATTAACATCAATCTCTCCTATCAAAATTACAATCCACAAATTTGGGCCTAAATCCACAATTATAGGGACGCCCAATTAAGTCTGAGTCTTGTCTTTGCTGAAATTGCAGGAGATGAAAGGTATTCCTTGTGTCCATTTAGTCAAAAAATTGACTGGGAATTCTAACTTTATCTTTTGTTGATCACCACGTCCAATCTCTAGCTCATCAAAACTTATCTAGAGTTGTCCATTTGTCTCAAAACTAACCTAGAAGTGTTACTATCCAAAGGGTACCTAGAAGTGGTTGACACTTTTGACTTCACAATTTTTCACAAAAAAAAAAAGAATATTCCCCTTTACCTTTTACCGGTCTCCTTTGGGAATCCAATAAATTCATCATAATTGTCAAAGAATTCATTTACCACCCTTTCATCAGGTTCATCAATCCAATCTACCTTGAACTTTGCTTCTTCGAACTATCTGATAGCCACAACAATTGTTTCTCACATCCGACTGATATCTATTGCATCCCATCAAGTTTCAAACCTTATGTTCATTAGCCTATCCAAGAGAATCCCCTCAAGTCCATCCCCTTCTTTAAGCAGCTTATCTAATCATTTACCCCAACTATCATTTATTTCTTTAAATGAAATCCATCATCCATTTTGAGGAAAATCTTCAACAGTAAGTTGTGTATCAATTTCCTCAAATACACATGTATGCTACCTTATGTCATATTGAGCTTTGAGGAGAATTTTTTGTGCTCAATAAGCACTTGATATTTATAGGTAGTGATTTTAATGGCTTTCTTAAGATACTCAAGATCCTCATCACCTAGAATCCTTGCCTAGATCAGCATGCTCTCAGGTGTTTTACTAATCAGTTTCAAACCCTCCAGATATTTTCTTTATTTATCTTTTTCTCCCCACCATTCTTTATCCCTTTCATCAATTTCACCAAGAAGAGTAAGAGCTTCATCATACTGCTTGTACCCTTCCTCCAGAAGTTCTCCAATCTCCTTCTTGAAATCATCAAACCAGCTATCAAACTAGGTAGCATTATTTTTCATGGCACTCAGCTCATCAACCTCTTTGTGGCTCATTAAAATAGGAATTTCTGATGGTGTCAGTTGCTCAAGAGTGGATGTAATTAATTCTTTCAAAAAACCTTTCATTTTTCTAACTTTATTCGTAAGCTCATCCTTAGCTTGATTATCTTTAATCAATCGTGACTTGGTAGTGATAGCAACGATGTCAATGAGATTTATTTGTTGATTTCTAGTTTGTTTACCCAGATTCACAGTGCTTACTTGATAATTTGTAGCTTGTAGCTCCCTAACATCCTTATCAACTACTGGGGTAGCAATGTATGTTACCAATTCTACATCATCAGTGAGCCTTATAGAGTTAATAGCATGAGGCTTCTTCTTTGGCTTCACCTTGTCCATTTCCTTCATTTCATCCCACATCACTGACTAAGCTTAGACTTGTTGTCTCTATTCAAAATTTAACTCAAGCCATGTGGGAGCAACTAGCTGAGTAGTTACCTGCTGAATACTAGGAGATGTTGATGAAGGAGGTGTAGAAGAAACTACCTCCATGATTTTCCCAGAAGAAGTTTTTTTTTTGCTCATCTTTCTCTTTCTGCAACCTTTCCTATTCCATTTTCTCATTCTGAGCCTTGATTTCTTCTATCTTTTTCATCTCCTCTTCCTTATGTACACCCTCCTCATCTCTAAACCTTTGTTGTTCTAACTCCTTTGCACGGATTTCCTCTTCTACTGCCTTATCTTGTTCAACCCTCTTTTTTTGTTCTAATTCTTGTGCAAGAGCCTCCTCTTCAGCTTTGGTTTCTATAGTTTCCCTTTCCTAAGATATTTTTTCTTTGTTTCTTTGTTCTTCTTCTTCCTCAGCTAACTCTTCTACAACTTGTTCTTTAGCAGCTTTCAACATTTCCTTTTGCTTATCTTTAGTCAAAACGTCATTCATTACAGCCTCACCCCATAGGCTTCCTTCTTGGAACCCAGTCTCTTCTTCTCCAACTTCTTCATCTATTTCAAGATATTCCTCCCATTCTTCCTTCTCTTCTTGAAGCATAGTTTCTTCATAGTCCAAAGGCAAAGGGGAATATATCACATTAATCACCGAAATCCTCTCTCCTTCAACATCTATAGTTCTTGAAGTTGATAGTGAGTAGGATTAGTATCCTCTATTTGTAAAGGCATAGCAGAAGGACCTTCTTCAGTAACTTCTTCTTCAAGGTACACAGTGACTATAGGTATAGCACCAAGACCTGAAATAACTCCTACAACAGCAGCATGATAAGTAACTTTATCCTTTTCCAAGGCTTCAGTGACATGTTTCACCAATGTTTCTTCTTCTGCTTGAGTAGGTTATTTTGTGGCTACCTCTGTAGCCACAACAGTTTTCTTTAGCCTCTTGTACTACCTTGTCTCAGTGGAAAAAGTGGGTTCACTACTAGAATCCTTCTTCCTTGCAGCTTTAACTCTTGGTTGATTGAAATAGAGATTAAGCTACTTCTAGCTTCTATTAACCACTACCTATGAAAATTTATGAATGTTAGTTTCCTCTTTTTCATCTAATTGATTGGTTTGAAATCCTTTGTAGCCACTCTATCCATCTCATAGCAGGGATCAAGAGTAATCCAATCATCTATGTTGCCTTTTGGTATATCCTTTGCAACCTCGAAATCCTTCATCTGGGGAATTTTTATTCTTTCATATCCCCTTTTCCTTACTTCAAACTGATCTTGTAGGTTGGCCCAAAATTCTTTGAGAAGTGGCCGATGATGGGGAAATTATGAAGCATATACACCATACATTTTTTTCTTAGGATCAAAATCTTTCTTGGAGGTATGATGTTTAAAATTCATGGACTAAAACTCCTCAGTTACTATCTTAGCTACTATGGAAGAGGAACAAGAATAAAATCCCAATTGCATTGGGAATGAATGGCAAATAGCCTTGTGTTGTGTAGAAAATTTAGCATTGACCTCAGCTACTTGATGAGCAAACTCCATCAAAACCCACTTGTCACCACAGCACCTTGGTAATTTGAAAGGGTGCCCATCATATCCAAACAATCTAAAATAGGTGGATTTGTGGTATTAGATAAACCAATATCCCCACTCTTCAATAAACTCCATTTCCTCCTAAGACAGTCTAAAACCAAGATCACCTATGAGATGATTAATAATAGCATATAAAAATGCATCATTAACTCTTTTAAAATGTTTCTCTATTGTCTTCAGCTCTAGTTCTTCATAATAGTCCCAAACCTTCTTTTGATCTAGTCCCTCATCCATTGATCCTTTAGCAATTAAACCAAGAAATTTTCCCATCCTTGCAGCACAATATATCATGTATGAAGACATATAGAATATCTTGGTTTCTATTAATTTCAATAGTTGATCATCGATATTGTTTGAAATTATCTATCCCCAATCCAAATATTCTTTCCCATCTAGAATTAGCTGAATAAATGGAAACTTCTAGTGTTCAAAGGTATGAGAGTTTTCCTTTCCAAATACTCTTTCCAACAATGTGATCATGTCTCTAATGTCCTTAGAGAAGTCAGACCTCTTAGGGTTGGGTGGTACCTTCTTTACTGATTTCTTCTCCATTTTCAACCACCTTTTGTTAATGACCCTTTTATTCCCTTCCTCATTTGCTGCCCAGTGTTTAAATGCATCAGCTTTAGATATAATCTTGAGATTAGGGTAAGGAGGAGGATCAAAAACTAGTGTAATCATTGTTGGGGTTAAATCAATTATTACATTACGCTATGAATCAATGCATTGCCTCTAAGTCAAATTATATGTTTGTGCAATAGTTAAAATAAACTTCGGGCATTGCACAGTAATAGGAAAAGTAGCTACATGAGCCAACCCAGACTCTACAATCCTCTTTACCCTTGGGGTAGCATCTTCTAAAAAATTATCTTTATGGAACTGGTCTAAATCAATATGTCTCACAAGTGTGTCGGGTATGTGTAGGATCATCATGGAAAAAGGCCCTTAAGTGGCAAAAAATTTAGAAAAATCAAAGTTAGGCAACTTGACGTAAAAATTTGAATAAATTGTCTATATTATTTCAAAAATATGTAAGAATAGAATCTGTATCAAATTGAATGTAGTTTCTAAACTACTAGGTTTATTTTAAAAAGAAAAAAATCTATTTGGTGAAAATTTGAAATTTCAATACAGTAGTACTTAAATTTCAGGGAAAAAATAAGAAGTAGGATTATGTCTGACCACCCTTTAACCACAATAAAATGATAGTATTTTTTATAAGATTTTAGATATAAATAGAAGACTCATGTCTGGATGTGATGCATATTTTTTTGTAATTTTTTTCCAAGTAAATAATTAATTATAATTTTTTTATTACAACTTTTAAAAAATATAAAAACTCGTATGTCTGACCATCTTAACTTGGTCAAAACTTCATGAAATTCAATTTTATTTTTTTTAATCCTATAGTATGTGAAACATAGAATGTGACGCATATTTCAAATTCAAAAAATATGATACTGTTTGAAAGCTATAGATGTTTTTCAATCAGCCTATCAATTAGGGCTTTAATCGTAATTCAAATAGAAAATGAATAATAATTATTTATTAAATTCAAAGTAAATCATAATTTATATTGGTGGAAAGCTAAGAATCTCCTTTAAAAACCCTTTTCGTTTCATCAATTTTGGGTAAAAAAAAGTCTTCAGCCACATACCCTACAAATACCCATCATATTGCCACTTTGTGGCCCATAATAATCTTGCACATACCCTCCCAGTGATCTTCATAACCTTAGAACCAAACTTGGATGGTACTGGGGTCCTTTAGAACTTATGCTTCATTGTAATGGGAACCTATTTCAGTTTTAGCCTTTTACCCCTTGCTCCTTTCGATGTTCCTTCACTGGGGACTTCTTCTAAGTTAGAAATTTGTTAATCACCTACAATATTGACCATTATCAAACAAAGGGAAGATATGTGAAGAAAAAATTAGCACAATCATTCATATTAAATCCCTATTCGTTCAAGAAAACTCCCATTCTACAAGTTAATTCAGCATTTTTGGGTATCGAGTTTAGGAAAGAACCAAGAACTTGACCATTCTAAGCACAATATTGAACTATATCGGAAGTAGGGATTGGGTTAAACTTTGAACCTAAACTTAATATAACACCTTTCAATTCTATCGAACATCAAGAGTATGTTTTGGTTTAGCACCCATACTTATAGTGATAACAAGGTTAAGTTTCATTCCATGGTCCGATCCCACAAAGTGTTCGGAAAGCAGGATCGGGTTTTCACTAGGCAGTGACACTTAACAACTGGAGTCAATAAAGGGTTCTCTTCGAGTTCCCACCTTGATGGATTATTATAAGTAAAAATCAGAATATGATTCGAAACCAAACCCAAAGTAGTGAACAAGTGTGAGTAACCTCTCAAGTTCCAATCTTGATGTCTTGTTGGAAGTTGGAATCGGATCGGCACTAAACAGTTGAACTTACAACTATGTTAAGGGTTTGGTTTCGGTCCAAAATTTGATCCTGATGGTAAATTGGGAATCGAAGTTAGGAAATAAAGTGATACATTATCAAAAACACTTAACATAATGAGGTAACAATCTGATCCCCAATCCCAATGGAACGTCAGAAGTCAAAATCAGGGCAAACAAAAGGGTGAGACCCAAATGATGGTAAAAGAAAAAGTGTGGTTCTGATTCCCGATTCTTAAATAGATACAGAAATTGGGAATGAAAAAATTAGTGAACATTAAGGCAAAATAAATGTAACAGTATTTTTAAATCAATCCTTCAGGATTTGGATACATTTGGGTTCAAGACCCTTGATTTGTAATGGTTGGAATTTTAAAATTTCTCAAATTTAACCCACAATTGACCAAATAGTACAAAAAACCCTAGAAAACTAGAAAACGTCAAAATAGAAAATTATGTGAGTGACAAACAAAACAAAGTGCAAGAAAAGAAAAAACAAACAAGAACCCAAAACAAAACCATGACAAATGAATCAAAAGTTTTGAGAACTAGGAAAACCGCACCAAAGGGTGCCAAGAAAAAGAAAACAAACCAAAAGAACAAAGAAGAAAAGAAAATAAGAAACAAAAAAATGTGAAACAATGGACAAAACAAACGTAGGAAAACCAAAAGCAATAGGAAAACATAGGAAAAGATGCTTACCTCTAAACACAACCAAAAATTTGATAGCACGATGATAAATCCAAGTGCTACCTCAAACCCTAACTCTCGGTACTGCTCTGGTTCATTCCGTGAAAGTGTACAAGCCAAAATGAATGAAAACCGAGGAGCAACAGGAATAAAAACCCATTCGCGCATGCAAATGATTAGACATTAATGTGGGTTGGTCAAGCCTCAGGATCAAGGAGAAAGTCATAAATGCACCATCACAAGAATGAAGGCAGGCGAGAGTCAAGATCGGGACATGACGTGCGGCACCGAACTTTCAATGTGTGCAAAGTTCAAGTGAAAGTCCAAAATCCAAATCCTGAAAGATAAAGACAAACGCGAGAATTGGGATCGAGATAGGACATTTTGAAAAATTTCTTAGTTCCATTTTTTGTCTGATGTTTGATTCCGAAAAAGAGAAAGAGAGACATAAATCGAGATCAGGATGGAAACAAGAACAAAAACTTTGGAAAATTTCTTGATTCTGGTTCCAGTCCGATGTTCAATTCTGAAACAAGCAAAAATGCACAAGAATGAAAAGTGAAAGTCGGGATGAGGACTTGAACAAGAACTTACAATTTCAAGGGTGCAAGGTGACGGTTCCAATCCAAAACCCAAATTTTATAAAACAAAGAAAACACAAGGCAAGACACAAGAATCAAGATCGGGCCATAAACAAGAACTTGAACTTTGCAAAGTAACAAGTGCCAGTGACTGTCCAAAACCTGAACCAAAAAAACAAAGAAAAACTAGGACTTAAGAGAAAAATACAACTCCTAAATCCTAAACAAGAACACCAAAGACAAAAATAACAAAGGGGGACCCATTTTCACCAAAAACAGAATGGGGTGGTTATGCAAGGCATAACAAGTATATCGAGTTTGCTAGTGACAGTGTTTCATATATAAAGTACTTGTTTTGATTAGTCCACACTTCACCACGAAAGAATATCCAATCTTTCACATTTTTGGAAGTGTTTACAAGTGTTAGCTACATCTATGTTCCAATTCTAGTGTGTGGTTTGGAGCTTCACGTGTTGGTTTGAGGATAATCAGTTGGCGTATTTTGGTGTTAGGTCACCAATAGTGCTGACCTAATATGTTTGAAATTGTGCAAAGTGTAGATAAGTGTATATACATTATTTAGGAGCTATTATAGGTCCACCCTGACCTATTTGTTGTGCTATAAGTTTTAATTTATGGTGTGAATCATTTTTTGGGCCGACAAGTCATATTTTGCATGATACATCCAATTAGGCCGGCCTAATTGGAATGTAAAGGGTAGAAGTATAAGATCATTTTGGTGTTGAAGATAAATAATTAAGGTGTGTGTGTGTGAATTCCTAATTAGAGCATGTGAATGTGATACGAATTCAGAGAAAATCAAAATGTTACAGTAGAGTAGCATGAAGTGTGTTGATTTAGTGTTTTGATCTTTAGTGGAACTATGTTTTTTGAATATTGTAGATGAATTTATAGCAATTCATATTTTGGTAGTGATCAAATCCCTTTCTTTTATCTTTATTTATTTTTATGGACAATGATTCCACCTAGAAGTGATCCTTTTTGCAATATCTTATAACAAGTTATAATATATTGTGAGCTAATCCTCACTAGGTTTTTCCATTTTTGGGTTTTCCACGTAAAAAACTAGAGTTCATGTGTTATATGCTTTGATGGTTTTTTTCATGGTTTCTTTCTACAAATTAAATATGATATGTGGAATGAATGTTTAAATGTTTAAGTGGTTTTAGAGAATATTGATTCACACCCCCTCTCAGTATTCTAGGTGTTTAATAATTGGTATTAGATCTTGGTTTCTTCATTTGGCTTGATCACTGAGGTAGATCTTGGAGTTGAACACATGGCTACTAGGAGATATCCTACTCCAAAATAAATTCTTATGGTAGGATTTACTTAAGAAGATTGAATTATTTAAGTGGAAGGAGAACTCAAATCTGTCCTAGATGATCTAGATAAAGAAGAATCTAAGACTACAAATCTGAAAAAAGGATCTTAGTGATGCAAATGAATGCATTAAGATATTGAGAGAGAAAATCAAGAAAGATATGGATAGGATCAAATGGATTAAGTAATCAAATGAGATCATTCCCAACTTGAAATTGCAAATTGAATAAAGTAAAAGAGTTGAAGACTACCTAAATGCTAAACTAAAATACAAATCTAAAGAATGATCAAAGCTTGAGCTAGAAGTTGTAACCCTAAGATTAGATCTAGAGAAAATAAAGATTCAAGAAGAAAAATTCAAGAAGAGTACTACAATGCTTGATGAGATGATTGCAAATTAGAAGGGATCAAAAGACAAAGAAGGATTTGGGTTTAAGAAAGGTGAAATCTAAAAGACAGATCAAACTCCAAACAAGACTGAAAAGAAGATTGAGGACAAGAAGAGCAATTGAAAGAAGGTCCAAAATTAGAGGAAAGACTTGAAAAGACCACCAATCAAACAACCAAATTATGCACAAAGGCATCCATATTTTAATGGTTTTTTTCTATTCCTACAATAAATTTGGACATAAGGCTATGGAATGTAGAAGTAGAATGAATTAGAATGTTCAATCATTTCTCAATCAGTGTTTTATATGCAAAAGATTTGGTCATAGAGCTAGTGAATGCAGAAATCAAATGATGAATGGCTATAGAAATGGTATGATGTTTCAATCTTTCAATGGATGTACTATTATACGTGTAATATATTTGGGCATAAATATAATCAATGTAGATCCATAATGGGTGGAATTAATCTTGTTCAAAATTTCAAATAACACAAATGCAATAAGTTAAGACACATTGCTAAGGCTTGTAGAACCAAGAATGTGAAGTTTGATCCGGTAAAGAAGAATGATCTAGTGAAAAAGGTTGATCTATTAGAGATGAATAAAAATATGAACAAGATACGAAAAAAGAAAGAGGAGAATGAGATTAACCTTGGATGAGTTTGTGTCAGCTTCCCTGTAGAAACTGAATGAAGAGCTTTAGCTCAGGGGTAGTTTTAACAAACAATCATTAAGCCCCTACCAAAGATATGGTGTTGATGCCTTTAGTACATGGATATGATATGTAGGTTGACATGCTTGACCTATTGGTGAAAACACTAGTGGAAAATATCAAGATGCAGAATTTTGTGGAGTAATTGAAGGTGACCATGCATTACAGTTAGGGTTATCATCTTTTTCACATAACTTCCAATCAATGTATTCAATGTGAATTAGGCTATTTTTTTTATAAGTGATTTAACATATGTTTAATTCATTTGCAAATGAGAATTTGAAGAGAGAAGAGCAATGAAGGACTGAAGTGAAGCATTTCAAAATTATTACACATGAAACCCTAATCGACAGTGAATGAAAGGTATTTATAGTTTCCACTTTCCCTAAGCTTTTGAATTACTTTCATTGTGATTTGAAGATGTATACCCCACAAGTTGTTGAGGTTGTGGACTGGCCCTATCCAAAATTCAAACGACACCCTCATAAGTCAATGATGACTAATCCAAATGGTGCATTTTTTATCATTTTGTATGGTGTGTAGCACATAGAAGATGTTACGATATACATTCATTCTAAATTGGATGAGAATAACCACTCTAATATAGGTGATGTATGCTTTAAATAACTCACCATAGATCAATTTGAATCAAAATTTGAGTTTGAGAGTTTGGAAAAGAAGAAGCTTGATGTGTTGAACAATTTCCCTATCTTTTGCTACATGGATGAGTAGGTCAAATACACCCTAAGTTGAATTCATAATAGGTTTATGTGGCTGGGTATTCCACATATAATCAACAAGGAGGTTATTAGGGTTGTTATGGTATTATGCTCAAACAGACCAGTTCCAACACTCAAATTACTAAAAAATGAAGTGGTGATGGAATTGACAGGTGCAAGGTATCGCAAGAGATCCTTGACAGTAAAAGACATTAGAGACCATGTGGTGAAATATGCAACAATGGTAATAGGGTATAAGATATATTTCACAAACAAAGGGAACTTTGTTTTTACAACTACCATCAACATTACACACTGGATGGTAAAGAAAGGTGCTAACTATGATTTGTGTGAGTTGTTGAGGGAAAATATCCTAGAAAACTTGCAAAAGACCAAGGACTTTTGATACCCATTTAATTTTGGTACCTTGATTAAATATGTTTGCTTTTCTACTTTCTTAATGAGGTTCCTAGAACTAGGAACATAGTATGGTTGAAGGAAAGGCTAGTGACACATCAAATTAGATATCACTTGTTGAGATTAGGAGATGAAGATACATAGAATAAGGCACTATGGGGATTATTTAAGGCTCTTCAAGAAAATATGCAAGCTAGAGAAACAATTCCAAAGAGTGTGGTGTAAAAGTACAAGAATGACATCATTTTCATGGTGAGCAAGGACTATTGCATAATGGAGGCTATTGAGCCTAGGACTGTGTGGATTCCAAAAATAGGATATGAAGTTGCAAAGGATTTAATTATTGGTCCAGCTAACCATATGTTGAGAAAAATTAAAGACACCTCTGAGGAAGGATATGGCACATATGAAGAGAAGTCTATGGAAGTTCACATGCAGCAAAGGGAGAAACAAATAAAGAATTCAAAATTGAAAAGATGATTGCACAAGTTGTGGAGATAATGGGCCTTTCAAATGAACAATTAGAAAAATCCAAAAGAATGTTTGGCTCTCTAGGAGGTGCATCTAGCATAGGAAGATCTGGTAGAACATCTAACACCTACTCAATTTCCCCCAAGTCCTCTAGGAATTTTCCCTTTGTTGGTGGAGCAAAGAGAAAGGAGTCAACCAATACTCTGAAAAAATAGAAAAATGTGCCTATGAAAGAAAAGGTTGTCTCAGAAAAGAAACAAACAGGACCTATGAAGAAAAGAGTGAAGATCAAGGCTTCAATTGAAAAGAATCTTAGTGTGGATGAAGAAGAGGAAGAGGTAGAAGAACAACCTCTAATTAAAAAAACAAAATCTGGTGTAGCACAAGAAGAATCAAATGCAAAGAAGGTCAAGGTTGACATAGTAGATATTGATAGTGAAGTAGAGGTAGAAAAACATAAAAAGGAATTTAAAATCTATGTGAGGGAGAAGAAAGCTAAAGGATAAAAATCTCCTCTAGAAGCAAAGAAGAAGAATAAGGATAAGTCTACCCTCCGGTAAGAACTCATAACCCTATGAAGTTAGATGCATTGTTTAATGGTATTATAGAACATGAAAGTTTGGAGAAAATTCTTGTCGTGTATACCTTTGTGGATGGCATGGATAAATATACAATAGAAGAAGAAATTGTTAAATATATTGTTACTTTTGAGGTCAACATGAAAGATATTGAAGGCCAATTTCCTTAAGATCTAAAGAATGCATTGAATGCAAGAAGAGAAGAGGCAATGAATGGAGATGAAAAGTTGAGATCATTTGCCTTAGAGAAAGTTACTGCTACCCTCTCAGATGAGAATAAAGCTAGATTAGCTCAAGTGTATAGTAAAGAGTTTAGTACCAAACTAAGGGTCACTACACTAATGAGTTGAGATAAAGATGATATTGAGAGACTAAAGAATGAGATTGTTGAGAAGATTGCCAACTTGGAAAAGGAGTTGGGTATGACCCCGGATAGTGAAGAGGAAATGCATGATGAAATGCCTATTTCAAAAGTGAATGAAGCAGAAGTTGCACAGCATGAAGATTCTCAACCTGAGCATGAAGTGGAGAAATAAAATGTACAAGGTGATATCCCTCCAATAGAAGAAGAAAATGTTATTGATGACACTCCTCTGGTAGGAGAAAATATTGTTGAAGAAGAGGATGTTGAAGGATTTTCAAAGGAGGATATTCAAATAGGTAAATTTCCCCCTCCTCCAGAAACATAAAAGAATGTTGAAGAGGTTGTAAAAGACAACCTAGAGATACATGAGGCATAGAACACAGAAAACATGCCTCCTCCAAATAACAATGATAAACCAGTTGCTAATGAAAAGAAGAATGAATGTCAATCCAGTATTGGAAACAAGGAGAAGGATGAGAAGGAAGTGGATTGCATTGGTGACAAGGAAAAGTATTTGGAAAAGAAATATGTTGATGAGAAGTTGGTTGGAGAGTCCTTCGAAACCTCCAAAGATTCCTTAAAAGGCTTATTAAGCATGCAACTTCAATTTCAACCTATTGTTTCTATACAGATACTACAAATACCAATGCAACAAGGAAAAGTGGATATGAACAAAATGTTTCCCTTGCACAAATTACAGATGGGTGATGCATTCCACACCTCCACTAGGAAAGAAATTTTGCAAACACATCATAAGAGAACAGAGTTAACAAATGAAGTAGTGAAGGTGTTGCAGGAGAGTGTACCTAGTGTAAGTATTAATAATTCATTATCCAGTGTACCAAATTTGAAGATCTTGATTGATTCTTTTAAACAGTACTCTAGTGGGCTTGAGGAAAGATTGGAGAAAGAAGTGAGTAAGAAGATGAATGAGATAAGGTTGATGGATATAATAGAGAAGTGTGCTACTGCACATAATAAATTTCAAAATAACTTGAAGGATGTGCAGACTTGTGTTGATGAGGCCAAGGTGTTATTTCAATTTTTCATGAAGTGGCCTAGTTCAACCAAGAACATTAAGGATGAGATGGACTCCATTGAGTCTCAGATTGACAAGGCATCTGGTGCCTATGATTCAGAGAATGATGCAAATGGATCCACTAGAGAAGTTATTGAAAATCTACATGAACAATTCTTCCAACTGCAGGAGCAAAGAGAAAAGATCATAGAACAAATTATTGGATAGCTCAAAGACCTGGTGAATGCAAATTCAACATCTATATCTGGTGCTCTAACTAGTGCGGGGAAAGCAATGAAGTTAAATATGGTACCAAACACTTTGGATGATGGTGAAGAACTTCTCATGGAGTTTGAGGTCGTGAACTACATGCTTGGGTTGGCAAAGAATCACAGGGAAGATGGTAAAAAGGTCTGGCAGGCACACCTTGCAAAATTGTAGGTGTTATACACCAATGTTCCATCTTCTTCTGGTTGATTTGTGTACTTTTTTTCTTTTTATACATTTCAAACTTCATTGTACATATATATGCGGATCTGTTAGAGGATAATGTTCAGTGCCAATTTTGATCCGGTTTGATGTATACCACTATTAGGGGGAGTTGGTCAAAAAAAAAATTGGAGTTTGTTAATCTCATGTAAACATGTATATATCAGTTAGGGGGAGTATATGTGTAATCTAGTGAAGAGTTGGTTGGTAATGTAAAATCATTAAAAGGGGGAGAAAAGAAGATAACAACAGTATATGTGTATAATATCAAAGGGTGTGCAAAGAACAAAAACTTTGCTTTGTGCCATTTTCCCTTGATGTCAAAGGGGGAGAATAGTTTGAGAAAATTTGATGCATGTTTCCATCAATGACAAAGGGGGGAATTGTTAGAATTTTGAGGAGTTTGTCATTGATATGCTTGTTGGCAACATGAGCATGAGATATACAGTGTGTAGATACAATTTTTTCATTAATGTCAACATTGTGATATGATGTGAAGATTGATGTACAGTTGGTATGGTGCATATAAGTGATTTAAGAGATGGTAATCCTATATGTAGATGCATATGTTTTTCTCTGGTGTAAAACAGATGAGTTGGTTATATGGCTAAGTGTCAGAATAGTGGTTTTTAGTGCTTTGTACATCCATTTTTTGGTCTAGGTTGATCTTCCTTGAAGTATTTTGGTCTACAATTCTAAGGAATTTTTAGATGTCAGAAGATTCTAAATCCACAGTTTCATGTTGTTTTGACCTCCGATGCAGAAGTTATGGATGACAGTATATCAGGTTTGCTAGTGAGAGTGTTTCATGTACAAAGTACTTGTTTTAATTAGTCTGCACTTCACTGTGGAAGAATATCTGTGAAATTGTTTACAGGTGTCGATTGCATCTATGTTTCAATTGGTGTGTAGTTTGGAGGTCTACGTGTTTGTTTGAGGAAAATCAATTGACGTATTTTGATGTTAGGTCACCAACGGTCCCGACCTAATATGTCTGAAGTTGTGTGGAGTGTAGATAAGTGTTGATCTATTATGTGAGAGGTATTATAGGTCCACCCTAACCTATTTGTTGTGTTATAAGTTTTAAGTTGTGATGTGAAGCATGTTTTGGGCTGATAAGTCATATTTTGCATGATACATCCAATTAGGTTGGCCTAATTGATGTTGTATGTTTTTGTGAATGTAATGGATATAAGTATAAGATCATTTTGGTATTGAAGAGCGATGATTATGGTGTGTGTGAATTCCTAATCAAAGCATGTGAATGTGATATGAATGTAGAGCAGAGCAAAGTGTTAGAGTAGAGTAGCATGAAGTGTGTTGATTTAGTGTTTTGAGCTTCAATGGAACTATATTTTCTACATATTGTAGATGCATTTGTAGTAATTTAGATCTTGGAAATGAGCCAATCCCTTTCTTCTATATTTCTTTCTTTCTATGGATAGTGAGTCCACCTAGCAATGAGCCTTTTTGTAATATCTTATAACCGGTTATAATATATTGTGAGCTAATCCTCGTCACGGTTTTTCCCTTTTTGGGTTTTCCACGTAAAAATATGTTCATGTCTTATATGCTTTGATGGTTATTTTCATGGTTTCTTTCCTTACTACAAATTGAATATGATATGTGGAATGAATGTTTAAATATTTAAGTGGTTTAAGAGAGTACTGATTCAACCCCCCTCCCCTCTTAGTATTATGGGTGTTCAACATTTATATGTTTCATACCTACACCAAGTCTATCCTAGTTCACCATTGTCTTCCTTTTGTGTTTTGACTATTTACTATCATTTATGACTCATATATACCTTGATTGTAGGTTAGCTATATTAATTACATTGGCTACTACCTCGATATCTTGCACTTCCTATGGTGATTGAACTGTGCATTGTACACTTGATCTAAACTATCCTCATGACTATAATAACACTTTCCACATGGGTAAGTGCAAGAAGTTGGGTCCATAAAGAGGGAAAGTCTCGGCTAAAAAAAAAAATCCAAAAAAGAACAAGTACTCATTTTCAAAAAAGGGGTACCCAAAAAACTAAAAAACTATAGGCAATGTCAATAAAAATATCTAACTTTAGCAATATAGCTGATGGGTGTTTTGTCAAAATTAGTTTATGAAATTAAAACCCATTATAGGTCACAATGTCTAGTTTCTATTTATATATATATAAAAAATTATGATTAGATTATGTTTTCTATTTTTTAGATAATTTATAAGCAAACTGGTCCATAAACTTGAAATCTCAAGTATTTTTAGTTTCTTTAATAACTTTTTGTTTGTTTGTTTTTTGTAAAAGATATATATAACATCAATATTCAAACAATTCTCTACACAGTAAAAGAAAAAATTAAAAAATAATTAGTTTAGGTCAAATTATGGTATCCGTACACATTGGTTTTCAAAAACAACAATTAGGGCCAATAAAAAAAAAATTAAAAATAGATATTTAGAAAAAAATTATAAAAAAAATCCTCATCAATATTCAGGTTGTTACACATCTTTCCCTAAAAGGATTTTGAAAAATACTTTTATTTAGGTCAAATTATGGTGTTTGTACATGTGCATGGTATGGTCCTAAAAAAGTGACTTTTAAAAGTGGTTTTTAAACATGTATATTAAATATTAATTTGTATCATATGAGTATTTGAAAAAATTACATATTTAGAAACTAGACTCACAATACTAAATTTCATATTATTGAATTTTTTAAGATTCAATGTGTAAATGCTTCAAATTTTTAGTCGAAATATGACAAATTTTGAAAATAAAAAAAAACTCTTCCACTTTTTGAGTTTTTTGTAGACCCAACTTCTTGCATAGCCCCATATTAGATATTCTACCATTCTTCTTATACTTTTCCAATGCATGGTTATTTTCTTGTCATTTTATTGTCCTCTTTAGTACTGTCATTAAATTCTTCAAGGATGCTATCACTTTGTAAGGATTGTCCTCTACCATCATGTCTTATGATTGTCAATTGGTCACTTAGGAGATTGTCTATTGATACTTGGCTTGCCTTAGTTTGAAGGTCACTATCACTTCATGGACTAGTATCTCTACTTATATCTTTTCATGATTCTCTTCTTTCCTCTCTCACTGTCAATATAGGCCTACCTATTCACAGTGAACACTGTCATACATCTCATTTTCTCTAGCCACTGTACTCTTTCACCTTTCTATTTGACTATACACATTTATGTAGACTGTCATCTCCTTTAGACTCATCCGCTCAACTCTCCTTTGATCTTGACTGTGTTATCTCTTACTACCCTTAATGGCATTCAAAATCATTGCATTGACTTTGTCATTTGCACTCACCCTTAACCACAATGTTGTTTCTCCATTATCATTATGATCAAGCTCATAGAGATGAAGATATCACTATTATATTTTTCATGTATGAAACTATAATTTCCTTACTGATATCTCAGGCTCATGCAAGGTCTACAACTGTCCTGTCTTGCACCTCCAATAACTATGCACTAGATTGTTCTGCCACTATCTTTTTCCATTATCAACACCCTTGTTTGGCATCAAACAAATCCCCCTTTATTTTACAAATATTCCATAGAAATAGTTATGTTTGATCCCTAATCAAGGCTATGCAATGTGGATGAGAAGCCTTCTCCATGGACTTCTTCAATGCCAACAAAATAGAAAACCCTAACTCCTCGCATGCTACGTGGATGAGAAGCCTTCAAAGAAAAATAAAACTTTTCCCTCCCTTGGTGTTGAAACATGGTGAGGAATAAGCATTCAACTTTTCCTTTTTAACTCTATGGCACATAAGATCTAAGACTTATGCCTTCTCTTGACATAACTTAAGACCCCTAGGGAACTATTTAGACTAAGATGACAAAAATATCAACGAAAGGTAGTAGGAAAGAACCATCATTGGAAAGAATTCAAATGTTAATCCTTACACACAATGTAAAGAGGATAATGATGCTTCAAATTTATGTTGAACTTATCGAATTTCACAATGATCGTCAAGTTATCACTAGCCATTCGTTTGCATTGTGAAGCACGTGAATATGTGTAATTGGATAACCAAAATCTAAAAGTACTAAGTGGTCTTCTTTAGTAGAAGGAATGTAAAACACAAGAAAACAATATCTACTTTGGTGTGTATGACTTACAAGATTTCAAAGAGAAATAGGGCATCATATTGTCTTAAGATAATCTATAAATATATAGATGTGTTTAAAATTTAAATCATATTAGCTATTTACGGGTGTTAAATATTACTAATAGAAATGTGGTTGTAAGATAATAATGAACCATTGAATCAATGTGCGCTCTTTATTGTAAACTATAAACGATGGATTCTTAATATTATTATAGAATCAATATTTAAGAGGATCTTAATTAAGGTAAGGGAATTCTATGTGAATTTATCTATGTTTGGTTTTAAACTATTTTAAATATTGTCTATATTAATTTTATATGGATTTTATAATATGATACATCTAATATTAGTTTGATATAATTGTTTCTTGAATGTTCTTATTTCTTTATTTATTCCTTAGATACATCAAAGTGAATACTTAATCAAGTCATAAGATTGTCTCATAGATAATATACACTTGAATTTTAGTTCTATCTCTCTAAATTTCAACATTTAGATGTAAATCTCACCTTTAGAAAATGTATCTTTAAGTGATTAAATCATGCCTGATCTTTTTATGAAATTAGAAAAACCCACTACAAATGAAATAATGGTAAGGTTTAAGAGAAAAGGTCAGATTTCTGTAATCACATTTTCCTTATGAAATATCTATAGTATGAAGATAATATAAGGTTGCAAAGTATCCTTCCAAATTTAAATGCTTGGGTAAGTGGACAATTCCACTTATGTGTGGATTATATTTCATTGTATATCATCACAAGACAACAAAATACAATGAATATTTCATAAGTTTCATAGGATTCACACTTATTAATCATTTTCGATTTCTAAAAGAATCTTTTGTGTAGAATAGTATCCATAATGATTTTCTTTCCAAGAAGATTTATGAAAAAAGAAAAATATAAATGAAAGTGTAATGATTCATTTTCAAACTAATTATTTTAAGTTATTTTTTCTAGTAGAAACTACTTTTCCAGATGATAGTTATTTCCCAAATATTTGAAAGATTGAATTTATGCCTTGGACGTTGGCACAAGCAAATGAAGATGATGCTTTCAGTTGTATTTAAGCGACTTGCTCCATATGACTAGTGACTATGGTTTTTCAGATGCTAGCCTTAGATTTCACTATGAATCGACACCAAATTCAGTATAGGCCGATCTGGATGATCTCTTGACAAGGCAAAGAAATATTAAAGAAAGGGCATCAATGGTGCCCAAGGTAACAGAGCTCCCATGTCAAATCCTACAACAATGAGAGTGCAATACCCAACATACCCATGTTTTTCTATCTTTCTTTCTAGCTTATAATGATGATTTGCCATCCACATTGCTAGTTCAATAATCAAACACTTGATAATAACAATCCCATTGAGGATGATAACCAGATTCTTATGTTGGAGGTGGCAAAGTTGAGTGTTGGAATAGAGTTGACAAAGGATGTCCTCAGCAGGAAATGAAGAAGACTTGGTTATCGTTGAAATATAAAACTACGACGTGCATGCCCATCTCAGTATTCTATTAAGAATAAGAATATAGTTTACCATGCTTTTTTTTGTTTAGCTATTTTTTAATTCCATGGTAACATCTAGGTAAGCTTCTTTGAATGAAATAATTACGTTTTTTCCAAGGGGACTTTTTATAAGCATGAATGAAATATATGATCGCCACACTCAACCTTTGTACAGGTCTGAAGCGTGGTCTCTAGCTGGTGGTTTAAATATGAACTCCATCAACTTTGCCAGCGTCCTCAGTGGGTTAAATATAAACAACACATGAGCTTCCATCAAAGCAAAATGATGATGGGCTTCCTTTTACTAGCAAATGTGAAGTTGGAACTCGGTTATATGCAGATTGTAGAAGCATAGACATAGCTTGTGAACAAATTTAAATGCCTATAAAGATATTAGGGTTTGCACAGAATGGACATGTTGAAAGAGCCACTGGAACTGCTAAATTAAAATAGCTAGCAGCTATAAACAAACATTACAACTTTCACCAACATCCTTACAGCCTGCACCAAAGCGAGAGCTCCGAAACAAATAATTGATGTTCATCAAACCACAAAGGAGAGGAATTTATGAGATATTGCAACAATGATGATACAGAGCTTTTTTCTTTTAATCTTCAGAACCATTGAGATTGTACCTTGATGTATCGTAGCCACATCTTTTTGTATCTCAAGCCATACCTTTTTTTAATGTATAAGTCTATATATTATCATTTATAAAATAATGTTATGTATATTCAAAAAAAAGAAATGGATGGAATAAAGTCACACATCTTTAAGTTCATATGGGGATAAAACTCGAAGCATAAAAACATAAACAAGGTCATTAGGTAGCAAGAGCAATTGCAAGGGAAGAGGACGAGAATCCCAATCATTTGATTTTCCCCATACATCAATGAGGTCCAAAGTGTCCATAGGAGGGTGCCACCAATCATTGTCTTTATCTTTATGTTCTTTTTTTGTAGCATGATCACGTTAAATTACAAGAGTCAATTGAGGGAAAACCCAATTCTAAAAGTACCACTATTAGGGCACCCAGAAATTTCTCCCATAGGCGTTAGAGAGGTAGAGCACTGAAAGCTAGGTCATGACCACCTCCACTAACCACAGTCCCTTCTGACATATTTAAGAGACATACAATTTTATTAGCCGATAGGCTATATTATGGATGAGGTTTTGGCCTGAAACAAGTCTCACGCTCTGAGACTACCATGGTTTCAAGCCAAAGTTTAGTGGTTTGGTGGGAAGTGAAATGGCTTTCCATGTTGCAGTTATGAAAGGACACGCATACTTTTGTTTCAAATTTTGTCAAATAAATGAAGACATCCTAAAAATCAAAGATGCAAATGGGCAAGGCCTTTTGTATAAAGTGGTTGAAGGAAGCGACCATAATTGAGCATAGCGATCTGACATTGCTACGTGTGGCAGCTTCAGCGGGCAAAAAGTTTATAGCGGATTTATTGTGAGATTCAAGTGTGGCTGTAGGGAGATATAGTGGAAGTCCATCCTTGGAAGTCTCTAGTCCATCGTTGGAAATTCATTGAACTGCAGAATAACCCACCTCCAGCTGGTAATCCATATCCTACCGCTGTCTACATTTATTATCAAATTTGAATTCTCGAGAATTGTAAATATCAACTTCCAGCTGGAAATCCACATCCTATCTATTGATCAACTCCAACTGGTAATAAAAATCCTACCCACATTACTAATTTCAATCCTCTTCATTTAATGATGTCGGCAAATATCTGGCGGTTGATTACCCCTACAAAAAGAATGAACATGCTTTGAATGAGACTTATCATTGGAAGCAGAAGCAGATATTTCTCACCAACACTGAAGCAAAGGGCAGACGAGATCTCAGGCAACGAAATTTATCAATCCATAGTAATATGTAGCTTCTATTGTAGTTTATCTCTTCTATATTGCACAGTTTTCCTGATCTGCACACATGCTTCTACAAGGAAAATGAATTTATATTCTTGTGTTTAATTCGGTTGCATATTGACAAATTGAATCTGCCTCTCATCATTGTTATCAAGCTTGCTACGGTTATCCAAAGAAAGATATATTTTGTAGAACTCTTGAACAGTTACACTGTCTGCCTTACCACTGTTGTGTTGTTAAGTAGTCCAAGAAAGATGCGCTAATGACTCTTCACGACCATCTTTCTTTTCTCGTCAGGTATGTGCACATATGTTGCAAACCCAAATACACGAAGGTGGGCTACTATTGGTTTGATCCCCAACCAAACTTCTTCTAGAGTTTTTCCAATCAGTGCCTTGATTTGAACTCTATTTCCAAGGTATGTTGCAGTAGCAACTAATCAGCCCAAAATAATCTTTGATAGTCTAGCATGGTTCAACATGTTCAACATATATTTGATTTATAAAAAGAAACTCGATTGACAGGGTCGTATGTCAAATTTGGGCATTAAGTCGAAGGGAAAGAAAAATTATCAGATGTATGATAGCTTCTTTTTGTTTGTTTTTTTCCATGACTTTTTGGGAAAAAAACCATATTTTTTAGTCTTGTAGATTTCATACATTAGAGCAGACAAAAGTAAAATAAAGTAGATGCTCTCATTGTTCAAATGTTTCTCTGCACATATTGGTTTAAACATCAAATTTGTGCAATTAGATAGATTTCAGACAAAGATGAAAAGTTAAGTTTATGCTAAAGCATTTTGATCTAAAGACGGGACTACAAATCTGGGACCCAAAGAGAAGTAATGCCACTTGCAAAACGAAATAAGAGTATAGGTTACAAACAAAAAACTGTGAATGCCAATCTTCACCTTTACTAGAGCCCTTTATGCCAAATATCAAAAGTAGAAGCAACAAGAAAATGTCTTTGGACTGAGTTTTGCTTCATCAAATAGCTTTAGAAGCAACGAGAAAGTGTCTAAATCCAATCATATACCATTAGTGGACCAAATTGGTTTACCACTGATGGAGAATCCAAAACCCCTCCTACCTCTAGATGTAACAAAACAAGGCAGCTGCATGGCAACACCTGGAGGCCCTGGAGAAGACTCTTCAGCTACAATCAAGATGATTGACAGCAAATCAACCACATGCAAAAAGATGAAATAAGGTTAGTCAGATTGGAACAGAGCAGTCAAAGTCTCAACATAATCACTATGATAAACTTATTCTGCTATTTATTAGGGCTTATATCTGGATGAAATGATGTTCATAGACTTTGTGGTTTTAACACAATATCTATTCTAGTGATATTGACAACAAATTAGTTTTTCTTTTATACCAACGTGATGATTATAAAACTGTTATGTTGCTTGATGATCTTCTAATACGAAAGAAGTCTGTGATTTTAGAGAACACTGGCTCCATTTTGGCACATGCAAGGAGAATGCTGGCAAAGGTTGTCGCGTCTGGCTTTACACCTGCCAACTGCATTTGCTTTAAAGTTTATGAAGCCTTTACAACAAATCCATTTTGCGTATATGCTTCAGTCATGGCATTCTCAGCAACCTTCCCCACGTTTGAATTTATTTTACAACCTTAAAATCTTTTTTCCAGCCCCCCCTGCCTGGTAGATATGCGTGCAAAACATGGACGCCTAGACAAGGCATGCCAGCTGTTGGAAATTCTGCCCTTCATGTGGCGTCCATGCCTCCATGGTCTGCCAGAAAAACAAAAATGTGCTAGCTGTTTGACTTTTTATTTATTATCTCTTCTTCTATTCTCAATCGACATTCATACTTAAACTCTCAATGACTTTAAATATTATTATTTATTCTATAATAGCGTATTCCAACTTTACTCTCATTGACTTTAAATATTATTATTTATTCTGTAATAGCCTATTCAAAACTTTACAATCCATTTAAAATATTCTTATACTATAATTATGTTCTAGGTTAATACTCCCTTCTTGTACTTGAATGTTTACTTCTTTTCTTGCACTTGGACATATTTTTACCTCTCTCGTATTCAACCTGGCTGACAAGAGAATGACAGAATATATATATATAACGAATCAAACTAATAACACTGCCATTTAAATATTTTATATATTATATTGATTTCATGGTAAATTTTTCTAATAATTGGTTAGGGGAGAGGGGCCTATAGTGGAGCACCCTAACTTTGTGTTTCTCAATTAAATAATATAAAATATTAGAAAAGGGCCCTATTGAGGGTTTTTTTTAATGTTATTAGATGCCACAATCTGATTGGATTGTATGGTTTTTATACTTTTAGAATAATTATTAATATGTTTAAAATATTTGAACCTGTTTGTGGAGTTTAATATTTAATGTGTTCAAAAGAATTAATTTCCACCGCTTTTGGTGAAGAATGAAATCATAGCTTGTAGTTGATGTAGAGATTAGATATAAATGGCTAGATGTTTATGACCGAATATTGATTTCTGAAAGGATTTATAATGTTTTCTCCCCATTAAATATATTTATTACTTCAAAAAGTTGACTCTAGTAGTGTTTATGTTGTGTTAGATCTTAGATCAAACTGTTCACATGCATTATACAGTTAGTATCTTTTTTTATAATTATGAACTTTAGTGAAAACAAAGTAGTATCTTTGGAGTGTATTGCTTCATTGGAGCTAATTCTAACATAAAAATAAAATAAAATTGAATGAGTTAATTCAATAATACATCCTTAGGAGGAATAGCTATAGCACTGGGTGTTTCTATTGAAATAAGTAGTTAAGTTTTCTGTTTATTATTATTTACATTAATTATAGGAATGATTTTTGAATTCATTTATAGTAATATAGTTAGTTTTTCAATTTAAAAGTTATAGTTAATGATTTATTTACAATATAATATCCATTAGTATCAAATAGTTATCAATTGGTTATTTAGTTGTTTGTATAGTTATTGCTTGATATTAAATATAATTGTCTTTTTTAAAATAATATTAGCAATAATTATTATTCATAAGTAGAATTGTAAAAAATGATAAATTACCACTTAAAAAACACATATATTATTGGAGCATAGGGTTAAACACTGACACAAAACATATATTATTGCAGCATAGGTTGTAAGATACAACTCAACATCGTCAATTAAATAGCAATGGATATTATTGACATCTCCTGTAGTTCCAGTGGGCCAATGTTGTCAACCAATTCGACACCATCAATCAATGGAAATCAAAACTCTACAAGTCAGATACAAGATTTTGCAAATGACATTACAGTTAGTTGTCTGGACTTGCTACAACAAGTGAAGGCCACTGTTCAAAACATGCAAAGTGTCCAAGATTTGGACATTCAGTCAATGGAAGTAACAGTACATGAGTTCCATTCAACTTGTGAGAAGTTGAGTTCATTTTGTACTTTCCTTCGTGAAATGAAAGCGGATGAGTTATACGGACAAGGTGGCTCTATCTACATTAAAGAAGTGTTCCAAAATTACTTGAATCATCGCTAAGATACATTATCACTATAAATGTGGATATAGTAGTTGATATAACGATATAACTTCAGCTTTTACCAACTTATGGATAGTTGGATATTTTGTAACTCCCTTAAACAAATGTAAGCTCCAATATACTATGAACAAGGCACTTCTCCTCGCAATAAAAAGATCCAATATGTCACCTACTACAATACCATGTAACACGTTTTTTGCTTCAAAAATATGTATACATTGTTCTCTCGCTATCATTTTGCATCTTGGTTCTTGACTTTTGCTTTTGTTTTGTATATCTTTACTTGACCCATATGTCGAAATTCCAAAAAACAAATGCCATGTTCAATTGCATATAATTAAGAATAGTAGTTTACATATAATGTGTTGCAAACCTTTCCTCATTTGACTTCAACTACGCATAGTCTAACCATTGTGTTCACTCCAACAAATATATATCGCCAACAAATGCTATATCTCTCCTTCAATAATTGTCTCATTTTTTCACCTACATTCCTTAAAATTTGATCACTTAGTAGAACGATAATATTGTACTCACTTCCATTCTTTTAACATATTTCACATTTCTAGTATACTATATTAACATACATGATAGATGTATCCTCAACTAGAACACAATCCACATAAAATTAGTGCTCTCCAATAATAGGTTAAAACATTTATGAACCAAGTAACTCTCTTTAATCTTATTGTATTCTCATTCATTGTTTATCCCTTGCTATTAATGCACTACTTTTATACTCATTTGTTAGAAAGCATGTTTCCTCTTATTCCTTTAGCATAGAATGCAAATCTAAACATTTAGAGTGCATCCAATTTAGTTAGATTACTTAATAGCGTGAACTAAAATTTTTACTCACTACACTCTCCCTTTTTGTTTTCCTTACAAGTGCAGCAAGCTAACTTCTAAAGGCCACTATTTTGACATACATACCTATTCAAAATCACATTTACAGGTATTATTCTAAATTTACTTTAACTCTATGTAACTTCTATACACACTTTTATTTAAACTACTACTTGTATGGTCGCATTCAAGAACATTGTTGCTTTCTAAAATATTATTGAATTAGTTAATTATATTTTGTTGGGTATACAACATATTAATTTCACACTTCACAAAGTATGCTTTTTATACATCATTGAAAGTAATAGCTGCCAACTACAATTTACTTTTGCAAGGACTAGTTCGCTCTCTTGCCACAATGTTTTCTTTGACTGTGAATGCAATTAAGATGATCCATGATGGAAACATAGACCTACAACCCCATCTACAAGCAATAGATATTTCAATGTTTGGACATGGGCCTGAACCAACCAATCGCTATATACTACAACTCTCTGATGGGGTGCATAATCAAAAGGCTACACTTCCAAAACAGTACAACCACCACATAGATTCTGAAGAACTACAAAAGGGCTCTATAGTTAAACTCATTAAATATAGCTGCCCTGTTCTTTGTAATTCAAGGTGAGCCATCATATTTTAGTAATTTGCTACAATATGCAAAATCAAAACTTTTAGATTATCTTTCATGAACTCCATTATTTTACATATCATCCTATTGATAATACTTCTTTATTTTACACTCATAGGTGGATCGTCATATCGGAATTAGAAATCATATGTGGGCCGCAAGATATCATTGGCGAGCCCACCAACCTCTTTGAACAGCAAACCCAACAAGTACAAGCCACGCCTATAAGCCTTGATAACAATGTTATAGTACCGCAACCACCTCTCCTGACAAAATATTCCTTGACTAAGGATGCAATCAAGCTGATGAATAATGGTAACCTAAACTTGCAACCCCATCTACAAGCATTAGAAATTGCACCGTTTGGCCATGCACTCAACTTGGTTGATCGATATAGAGTGGATCTCTCCGATGGGGTACATAAGCAGAAGGCAACACTTCCAACAAAGTACAACCAATGCATAGCTTCTAAAGAACTCCAGAAAGGATCTATACTCAAATTGATAGGATACAGTTGCCCTATTCTTTGCAATTCAAGGTGAGCCACGCTATTTGCATGCATATCTACAAAATTCACAACTACCAATTTGTAGCCTAGCATTTTTATCAGCTCTACCACATTTAATTGTACTCAAAATACTGACTCGTTTAATCTTTATAGGTGGATAGTCATCTCCAAATTAGAAATCACATGTTTGCAACATGACATCATTGGTCAACCTGCCTACCTGTTTGAAGAGCGAGTCCAGAAAGTAACTTCTACAAACTCAACTACTCCATCTACAAGCATGAGTAACATTCCTATGGTGACAAAGCCACCTACTCAAAGGGCACTGTTTGGGTTAGCCTCTTCCCTACAAAAGAAAGACTCCCCATCCAATATTACGCCCATTAGAAATTTGAATCCATTTCAAACAAGGTGGCTTATAAAGGGTCGTGTTACCATGAAAAAATAGATGCACCACTTCAACACACAGAAGGGACAAGGGCAGGTCTTCTCTTTTGATATTGTTGATTGTGAGTGCACTGAAATACGAATAACATGCTTTAATGAAGTTGCAAACCTTCATTACATGAATGTACATTTTGGAGAAGTATATACAATATCTGGTGGGACTATTAAGTCAGCTAATAGGTTGTACAACAAACTGAATAGCCAGCTTGAAATTCTTTTAGTCGAGGAATCCAAAATTTCTCACTCAGAAGATGACCTTGCAATTCCCAAACATAAGTTCTCCTTCACACCCTTTAAGGACATTTTAGAATTGAACAATAATATCCTTGTTGATGTTATTGGAATAGTCATATGTGTGGACCCAAGCTCAACCATAAGGAGGAGGGATGGGACTGAAGTTCTTTGAAGGAGCATCAAATTGATAGATACCTCTTCATCTACCATTAATATTACTTTATGGGGTGCAACAACTGAAAAGGAAGGCAAGGAACTGCAGGAGAGCTATCACTTAAAACATGTGTCTGTACTTGCAATAAAAAATGGCCGTGTCACTGAGTATAATGGCAAGGTCATAAGCACGTTGGCAAGCACCCACCTATTTGTAAACCCAAGAATAGAGGAGGCCGAACAACTCAAATCATGGTTTGAACAGAATGGGGCTAATGTCACTCCATTGAATACACAACCATTGGATGCACCTCTCGTACTTATGAGGAAATCAATTGTTGATATTGAAGAGCAAACTACCAGTGTGAAAAAAACTTTCCAATGCACTCTAAAAGCATCAGTGCAATACATAAAAACAAATTCATTATGCTATCCATCTTGCCCCCTTGACTTAGATGGAAGACAATGTAAAAAGAAAGTTGTCCAGAATGATGATCAGACATGGTATTGTTCCAAGTGCAAAGCTACTACTCCTAAATGTACCTATAGATACATACTCCAGCTAAAGCTCGCAGATCATACAGGAATATTATGGGCTGTTGCTTTTGAAGAACCAGCTACCAAACTCCTTGGAATCTCTGCAGATAATTTATACATGCTACAATTCAATTCTGGAACAGAAATTGAAGCTGAAACCATAGTGAAAGGAGTGTTATTCAAGCAATTTATCTTCACAATCACAAATTCCTATGATTCAAGTGTTGCTCAAGGATGGGTCAAATCAACAATCACAAAGGTCGACAAGCTAGATTTTGTTGCAGAGAATTCGCTCATGTTGAGTGAAATCGCTACTATGTCTCATATTGCTAGTGTTTAGATGTACCTCAAGCACTCATATAATGTATATGAAATTTTGTAACACCTTATATAGTATACTTTCTAGAATTTTCATTCCATACATGGAATTTCAAAATCACATGTATATTGAATATATTGATGTTATAAAAAATATGAAAATACTGTGATATGTTTCTTCTACCAAATTACTCATGTATATAGCATACCAATTGTATCTCAACAACTTTTCACAGAATATAGTGATCGAAGAACTCATCAAAATTAATGTTTACCTTCTTCAATTTTGTATGTATTTGTAATTGTTCATTTGATAATTATACTTCATATTTCCTTTACAGATGGCGACCTCTACCGCTAAAAGCATACAATCCCATAAAAGATCTCATAACTACTACATGCAACATAAAGAAGAAATCAACATTCGCCATCATTTCAAAGGTATAGGAAAACAAGCAATAGAAGCCAATACACCACCTTCCTTTCAATCAAACCAACACAACATTGACCCATACGAATGTGTATCCCAAAATGAACACACTTTCAACATAGGTTTGTCAGCATGCACACATGAAACAATCCACACACGGAAAAATCAATCCACAAGCTTACCGCATTCTAAACAAAAATTTAAAGACGCTTCAAAAAGATTTCGTTCAAAACTAGATAAACTATCCAACTTACCAACTTGCACAATTTTCCATGAATGCTACCCAGGAATCCGTACCAACACAACACAAACCGGTCCAGTTTGTTTTAGATGCTTCCGTGAGACAGGTAGACATCGTTTCTCAACAACTAATTTAATGGACCCAGGAGTACAGCTGTATGAGCTACGAACACTAACACAAGTTGAAGAAATGTTAATAGCACGAGTCAATCCAATAATACAAGTAACACATGCTCGTGGAGGCCAATACAAATATAGTGGCCACACAATTTGTTTCCCACAGGACATCAACACCATAGAAAAATACTTGCCACATAAAATAGAAAACTTGGATGTGTTGGTGGTTTGAAGAACCAATACAAGAGGTGACCATTATGACTGCTATGTAAGTATCGTGTGTGGGCTGCACTGAAATATAAAATCACAAATGACCCATATTACAAAGATGTCAAGGTGGATTTTGCATCCCTTCAGGAGCTCCCTGATACAAATACAGACATTTCCACTATGCTTCATAACATTAATGCTGACGATCACAATATTGTTGCTCCAATTAGTGCTTCCAAATTTAATGCAGACTCACCCGACACTGAATTCACTTTCTCCTCATCCTTCATGGCTAGGCTACCAAATAAACGTCGTGAACTAGAAATCATAAAAGAAACATTGCAAGTTAGAGATCACAATCACACCATTATAGATTGGCCAACACTTGAGTCATCACCAGTTAATGAATACAATACTGAAGGACTTCTAGACATGGCTTTTCCTTCTTTGTTTCCCAATGGCAATGCATTACATTTACAACCTCGCTATAGACAAATTGAAATGCATGAATATGTGTTGCACCTAATGAGGTTCCATGATAATAGATTTGGAAGGCACCCAAGGTTTAGATATTTTGTCTTGAATCTATTGATGCGTCACCGAAGCCAAGGTGTTGCCTCCATTTTTGTCAAGAAAAATGCTGAGGACTGCATACCAACTACCATAGACAGCCTTCGCCTCCATATACAAACACCTGACACTAAACTAGCCGAACAACTGATGCATTACGGATCATCCCTTAGAGGGACACGAGCATATTGGAATAAGTCTCATGGTGAATTGTCAAACATGATCAACCAAATAGGCTCCCCAACACTATTCTTCACCTTAAGTGCTACAGACACCAAATGGCCCAATTTACATCAACTATTTACAAAGGGGGCAACCCAAACATCACTAAACAATAAAGATCGCATAGATAACATTGTTATGAACCCACATACCACATCCTTATACTTGCATCAAAGATTCATAGCGTTTCGTGAAGAAGTCTTAGAGAAACTATATTGCGCAACAAACTACTGGTATAGATATGAGTGGCAACATCGAGGGTCTGCACATGTACATGGCTTCCTTTGGATTGAGGGTGCACCAAACATGGACACTCTTAACTGGAGCAATCATACAGATGTAGACATAGCAAAATCATTCTTTGATAGATATGTCAGTGCTTGGAATCCTCAAAATCTGGGAGATAGAAGCAACACATTCCATCAATCTTCGCAAGACGATCCATGCTTACTAACAACACCCGAAATATTTGATACAAACACACTTACTGACTATGAAGAGTTACTTAACCGTGTCCAAAGACATACCAAGTGTTCTGAATCAACCTGCCTTTGCAAGAAAGGGAACAACATGGAGTGTCGCTATAGTGCACCCTGGCCTAAATGTACCAACTCTTCATTGTGTAGTGACGAAGCTGGGAAAAAAACCTATTGCCCTGCACGTAATGATGATAGATTGAATATACATAGTCCAGCAATGCTTTCCATATGGAGGGCCAATATGGATTGTCAGCCCGTGCTTTCAAAAACACTAGTTCTAAAGTATATTGCAAAATATGTCGCGAAGGCAGAAAGAAAATCTGAGAGCTGCCTTGATATGTTGACACGCATATGTCAAAAGCAAGCACCCCAAGACAAGGCACTTGCAGCATACCAAAAATTCATGTCCGAAATTATTGCTGATTGTGATATAGGTGCACAAGAAATGTGCCATATGTTACAAAAGTTGCCCCTTGTTTGTAATCGTGATTTTATGGTGCTTAATGTTGGTAGAAAAGTTTTCAACCGAATCCAAACAAACCGAAACAAAAATGCATTGGAGCTGACCTACATCCATTAATATACACAACATCCTCTTGAAATGGATAAAGTAACACTACTTGAATCTGCACGAACATTCTCATTCTCATCAAGTCGCAAAGAGTACAAGTGGAAAGAAAGGAAACATAAGGCAATTATCAATGTCTTCCCTCGATTTACTGCTATTCCAAAGGAGGATTCAGAACATTTCGAAACATTTTGTTGGAGTGAACTACTTCTTTACAAGCACTTTCGCAACATTGAAGCAGACATTGGTATCGAGAAAGAGAAAATTGTTGCAAATTGGAAGGAGATGAATTTATGCAAATACTGTGTGTGGCATGTTGACCGTATAGTTGATGAACAAGTAAGTCAAGAAGAGGAAGAGGAGTCAGAAGATCAAAACAATATAGGCAATACAATTCAATTGAATGAATGGGAGTTCTTATCGCAATTGGGTCTTGGTACTAGCGGGAATTTTAATTCCCTCGATATGCTTGGAAGACGTGACTTTGACACTTGCCACAACTGGAATGCCTGTACAATACCTCAACTGTTACATGAAACTGCAGAGCATTTCATATGCACAAACAAGGTGGACCAACATGATAGCCCAACATCCTTTGAGTTTAGCAACCTCCCATATCCACTCTCTCCCAAACAACAAGTCGCTTTGACACTTGTTATGGACCACTACAATTCTTATGAAATAGAAAAACCATTGTACATGATCATACAAGGCACAATAGGAACAAGCAAATCCTATCTTATTCATTGCATTAAACACTCCCTTTCCAATTTAGTGCCACAACAACATAGCCCTCTCCTTGTTGTTGCTCCTATAGGAATCGCAGCATTCAACATACATGCTTCAACTATACATTCTTCCTTGAAGATTCCAATCAAAGAAATGCATCCATTGAAGGGTTAGTCGCTTGCAATGTTCCAAAATAGCATGAGACACATAAAATACCTCCTACTTGATGAGCTAAGCTTTCTAGGCCCAAAATTATTCTTAAAAATCGATACTAGGCTACGCAAGGCTTTCCCCCACCAACAACACTTATGCTTTGGTGGAAGATCTATCATTCTTGTAGGTGACTTTGCACAGCTACCTCCTGTAATGGACAAACCTATATATGTCACCCACACAGATGCGAAAGCCCTTTGGGAACAATTCACTATTGTTATCACACTAGAAAAATATTTCGACAACATGGAGACACACAAGCTCAAATTGACTTTCGAAGAACTCTACAAAACATCCGTAATGCAGAACCGACTGAACAAGATTGGGAGCTACTAATGCGTCGCACAAACAAAGAGTTATCACACAAAGAAAATGATTCTTTCGACCTAGAAATGCACCTATTCCCGACCAATGACTTGGTTGGAACATACAACAAAAAAATGATACAGCTATTAAATCTTCCTATTGCACTTAGTATTGCAATAAAAACAACCCTACCATCAAAGATCAACAATGATGCTGACAAGCTTCCCCATGAACTCCTACTCTATAAAGGCCAACACATCATGCTAACTACAAACCTATGGACTCAAGCAGGTCTTGTAAATGGTTCTCTTGGACAAGTTGTAGATATTGTATACACGGAAAGCTCCAAACCACCAAATTTACCATTATATGTGGTAGCAAAATTTGATACTTACAATGGCCCTCCTTGGAGCATCCATGCCCCAAAAACTATTCCTATATCACCCATATCACTAGGTGCTCAGAGGCAATTACCACTTTGCAGTGCATGGGCGATTACAATACATAAATCCCAAGGAATGACAATCAAAAGAGCAACAATCGATATAGGCAAAAAAGAAAGACAAGGATTAACTTTTACAGCTATATCTAGAGTTAAATCAATACATGGACTTAGGATCGACCCACCATTTACCTTTGATCGATACTCAAGAATGAAGAATAATCCCTTCACAATTATCAAGAAAAAAGAAGAGCTTCGACTACGTCTTCTCTCTTTATGATGAGTACAGGTACACATACATTAACACCCCAGTCCCTCAAGAAAGCTATATTTGTTTTTCTTTTATCTTCACCTTACCATATTGATATACATAGAAACTATTATTTCTATACTTACCAAGCATTTGCAATCACATGCAGGTGGATGTTCTAGCTTCGTATACTCCTACAAATGGTTGCTCCAAGCTGACGCATTTGCAATCACATGCAAGTGGATGTTCCAGCTTTGTATACTCCTACAACTGGTTGCTCCAAGCTGGCGAATCCTCCTAAAGTATTGGTCATTTTTAAGGCATACAAAGACTGTATCACATTCAATACAATATTGAGCCACTTCCCATCCCTTCATGAAAATACAACAAACCCCTTTGCATACAATCCATACTACCAAATTGATCCATATCAAGAACATGAACCAAAGCATATTTCAAGCAATACCACGCAAAATCAACATCAAGAATCCAAACATCCAATAAACCATATACATATACCACCTACTGTTCCATCCACCCATGAGATGCTCACTCCTAAATGTACATGTAGTTGTTCCACAAAAAAAAAAAGAGTCAACATTTGGGAGACTGTAGAGTCCTTATGATAAAGCTGCTATCAATGCTACCACACTTCATACCTTCAACCATGATTACGACATCATCCCATCCACCAAAAAAAATAAAGGGACAAATAAATTCAAAAAAATTGACAAATAATATGCAGATGGATACCATAAAATACAGCACAAAAACATCCCTACCAATCTCCATCAGTAAAAGAAACTATGGGGAAAAAATCAAGAAGGGAAGCTCTTCCATCAAATAAAGTCCAATAGTGCACAAGAAAGCTTTAGTAAAAGAAACTATGGGGAAAAAATCAAGAATGGAAGCACTTCCATCAAATAAAGTCCAATGGTGCACAAAAATGCTTCAATAGCAACCAAAAAAGACATATGCACACATTTTGGCCCAAACAAATCACCAAATCCACCTACCATTGCTTGCCTCCCAAGTTTGGAAAAAGAAAATCCAAACCATCAACCGTTAATGTACACCATCATAAGTTGGGACATCCATGATATCCAAATCTCAGAATAACCATGCGTTGACAACAACACTTTATCATAAGGACTCTTATGGCTCCCTAATCGAGATGTCTACATCTCAATGAGATTGCAAAAAAACAACAACAGCTACATGTGGCAAAAGAGGTACACGCATCTTACTCCATCCACAATAGATCCAACACTCCAACCACCTTATCCAAATTAAATCAATTCATCCATGTACCACCTACCAAATCCATGTTTACCCATCACCCCCCACATTCTGAATCCTCCTAATCTTGATTGACATTCGATCTACACCTTACACTTGCTTATGGTAAATTTCTTGATATGGATCATAATCATTCACTGCACCACCATTATACAAGTATTCTCCAGATACCCACACACACTCCAAATAACACCCCCAGCCATCCTTTCCATACCTTGCATTTCCATTGACCAATCCGTTTATTCCATGCACCCAACACTACATTCCATGTACACTCCTACAACAATAGCACTATTGAAGCAAACATCATGCAATATATCCATCTATTCCAAAAAAAAATGTAATGATTCGTGTTCTCAATCTATTACTGAGATTCAAACATTGTATAATCACATTGTATATTTACCTACTACTATCTTCTAATGTCAAGCATTGTTACCTTTGCTAATGATAATTTGCATGTCTCTCCCCTTCTTACTTCTCTATATTTTTCTATCAGCGTAACCCTTGCACCCCCTCCGATGCAAGTGCTAGTATATTATATATAATATACCCCCTTACAATAGAATAAAATACCTTTGAATATCAAAAAAATGGATTACAACCTTATGAGAAAAAATTCCCCACATCATTCACTATATTTGTCTCAATCTCAAATGGTTACTACAATTTAGGAAAACTAGCTAAGCATTGGAGCCTAGTTGATTTTATGTCATGGAATCAAAAGAACTATTGTGTTCCTTACTCCAATGGAAGTTCTTGTCACTTAATATTATAATATGTAGAAGTGTTGCAATAGTGGATAATTGTCTAGAATAAACATCCTCATTCTTACTCCAAGAAAACTCTTGATCTTGGTGGACACCTAGGAAAGCTAATTTGTAATAGCCTCAAACTTCACTAGAATCATTGTGATCTCTCTTCTTTTAGCCACACATGCTATAAGTAGACTATATATTGCTTTGTAAATTCTATACTTTAACAAATGTCTCTATGAAAGGTCTCAATACATTATTATAAGCCAAATGGAAATACCAAGAACTCTTACAAACCATATTTTATCTTGCAAGTTATTTTCCATATATTGTCCTCATACAAACTTAATGGTAATTGAACTTGAGATACAATATTGTGAAGTGCTTTTGCGTGTTGAAGTTGGTTGAACAAATCATCTATAAATTATAATGCACACTTTTTTATGGTTGGCTTGTTCAAGGTTTTATAGTCTACGCACATCCTCGAAGAATCACCCTTCTTTTGAACCATAACAATGGATGATCCACATGGTGAATTACTTACTTGGGTGTAAGATCCCTTTCCCTAACAACTCTTGAACTAATTCACTTTATTTCTTTTCTAAAGTGATTTCTTGTAAGAACAATTATCATGCGAAGGAGATTCTAACAATAGTTGGATCTCGTGTTCTACCTCCCCTTTTGGTGGCAAGCTTTTAGGAACATGGAACACTTCCTAGAAAGAATCTAGAGAATCATCCAAACATTTTAAATCTTTGTTACAACAATCAACTTTATTAGTTTATACTCCATCTCATTGTTTATCCTTTAAAGGAAGCCAAAATTTTGTATTTTCCCCTTAATCTTTTTGTTTGGTTGGCACTTATTATGGCAAGCTTGAGGTTGCCTTAATGTGTCTTGATGATGTAGTTAACCCTGTCATCAACCCATCTATATTTATTATCACTCCCCAAGAAAATAGCATCCCAAGATCATGTAAGGGTTTACAAGTTCTCCACATCAAATACATCAAGGAAGTTCACATTTGCTTTTAACTTGTCAACATATTGTGCATCAACCTTAAATTTGAATTTACATCTCTTGATTTATTAATTTTCTAAACCTCTTTTCACCCAATCAAAAGAATGTGGACGAAGTTGATAAATTTGTTTCAAACCAAGCTTCTTAACAATTCATTTGAAATCGACAAATCTTTGTTTTCTTAATTTAGATCTTGATTTCAATTTACGTGCTCATTTCATATGTTTCCTTTTCCTTATTGTATTCATAGTGGTGCAACCTTAAATTTTATTTACATAGGAATTATTCTTAATCTCTACCTTTAATTAGTCTCTCAAGATGCCATAGTTTTCTTAGCATCTGCCTTGGAACAATTTTGGGATGCAACTTCCAACATTGTGTAAATAACACAATGATTATAGTGATTCCTTGGATCCTTCCACAAAATAGTGACATTTTTATTACCTTTCCACTTACCTTTCTTGTAGGAATTGGATGGTTGATTTCACTCTTTCTTGGGTCGAATTTTTATTGTTGCTTCGAAGATTCTCCTTCAACTTTTCCTTTTTCTTCATCAATTTAACATGCCTACACACATGCTTCATCAAGGTCCTTTGAATTACTTGAGGTTATGTGTCTTCTTATGCTTGAATAGAGATAACCCATGCATTTGATCAAGTTATCTTCATTTTCCAAGTCCAAGCATGTGGTCATGACTTGTCTATGGAATTGTGTGATTGCTGCACATTTTTATCAATTCTTTTGTCAAAATACTTCACTTATTTTCTAATAAGTTTAAGACCAAATAGGATAAAATTCCATATGCAACAATTCTTTAAGTTCATCCCACCAAGTTATAATTGCATCCTTTTTAGACTATGCTAGATAACTTTCCACCAAATTAGAGCATGCCCTTCCGTTTTAAAATGCACAAAAAAATCTTTGTGCCTCACTAACACTATTCACACTAAAACAAATCTTCATTCGCTTTATTCCTTTATCTAGGTATTCAACATGTTTAAATTTTATCTTAGCTTTCAAAGGCTATTCCTCTTTTCTCACCTTCATGAGGATCTTCTTCTCCTATACAAAATTTCTTGGTTGGCGCACAAATCATTCCATTCATGTATTTTTGGTTCCTATTGTTATGTAATGGTATCTTCAAACTTCATCAGTCTTTCCTATGCTTGTCTCTAAAGCAACTAGTCCTTTGATAAGAAACTTCACTTTTATTTCCCTTCTCTTATTGTTGGATTCCACCTTTTTGCAAAAATCTATAGATCACAAGGTAGCTACTCTTCTTCACTTTTTGATTTTGTGATTGTCAAATGAGTCATTGTCTAAAATACTCAAAAAGGTTATCTTGAAAAACTCTAATAGCACTATGATCTCTAAGCTCTCAACCATGCTTGGTAGAATTTGTTAAATTGCCAACTTTTTGTTCTACACAAATTTACCTCAAATGATAGTTTTGAATGCTTAGACTTACAATTAGTGCATTTTCTTGTATGAAACAAGGACAATAATTGTACTAATTTTCAAGAACATAAATAATTATGAACAATGATGAAAAGAAAACACAAGATGGTCGACACTATTTTACCTTGTAAACCTCAATGTCCAAAAAAATCAACTAGAAGTGGTGATAGCATTGACTAACTACTTTTCTTTTTTTTTTGGCAAGAAAAACCAAAATATAATGAACGTATTAAAACACTTACAATAATTAAATTATGTTGTTTTCTCACATTTCCCTCTCTAATTAAATCTTCCTCCTACAACCCTCTTAATCACTACTAATGCCTGTGACTTACAATTGAAATCTTATCTCATATTTATAATGCCAAAGGAAGTGTTCTTGTGTTCTTTAAAAGACTTCCCAACATTTAAAATTCATACACATGGTCATTCTATGGTTGCTCTATTTGTACAACTTATTCTACAAATCAACAATTATGCAACTATAATGGTGGTTATGAAACAGATACTAAAAATATTGGCAATGATGGAACCACTCCTTGTGGAAATCGATTATTACAAAGACCTTATTTGCATTCACTTACAATTTCATCACCATACAAGAAACACTCCTCTTGAAAGCTTCCTATTGATTTGTTCAAACAAACTGATAAAAGGGGTTTTAGTTTTTAGTGATTCTCATGGATTATTATGCCCTAAAAGATAAGAATATTAAGATTAATTAGTACCTTGTATGATGTTTTCTTGCCATAGGGCTTCATTGATTTGAGCAAGTCCTTTGAGAAAGACGAAGATGTTACTTTTCTTTTGATTTGAGCAATTCCTTGGAGAAAGACGAGGATGTTACTGAAGCACTTGAGCAAAGTGGTCAATCTCCAATGCTTCTTGGTGAAATGCATCTTCAATTATTATGGAACCGTAATTGGTTCTTAGATCCCTATTATTGCCTTGTCTACAATAATCAACGGTCATTTGAAATCATGAGTAAAACAATGGGCCAAAGGTACCAAGACCATGTTTCAAACATAACAAAATGGAAATATTATTTGATACCATTGATCCAATGCCCAGGGGTGAAAATTATTAGACCCAAGTTTTTATTCACTTCGGCATCCACCATTTCCTGAAAAGCTCATAATCATCAATACACAAGGAAGAGTTGCCATCTATTGGAGCCTTGTGATCTATTGAATTTTCACTGTTATGAGGAAGCATTTCTAGTTTCAATCTTGAACAAAACCAGATTTATGTTTGCATTAAAAATCTTATTAGAAGGAAATAGACATTTATTGGAAATAATAAACCCTTGATCATGATAACTCCTGCATCATTCAAGACATTGGGTTAGGGAGTGGTCAAGGATCTATATAAGTGATCCTTTTGAATCCATGCAGAGGCACCTTTTGGTGAGATCTGGTTTTGCTTTTATTTTTTAATGTCTTGTCTAGAGAATCAAGGCTTCAATTCAGCGAGGGCTTCTGATTTTTTCTGGAAGGTTTGCATTTGGTTATTATTTTTGAAGCATCAATTGTTGATGGAAAATGCATTTCGCAGAGTTTGGTGCTGGAGATTACTTGTTTAAGTAATAGCATTTGTTTCTTTGGTACAAATAGTTATGATTGGCTTTTGATAACATATTTGACTGTTCAAATTCAATGGCCAATGTTTTCATGTGAGGCTGGACTGTTGAGAGAGTTTTGTGATTTTGAGTTGTTTCCCTTGTGTTTATTACAGTTGCCCTCTGCATGCATATGACCTCTGAATTTGTCCTTAATATGTGAAGCTTTTCCTTTGACTGGGCAATTGATTCTTTCTGGGAAGGTCAATAGATTGTTGGTGGAGTTCTTGAGTGTTTGTAGCGTCAATAGATTGTTGGTGGAGTTCTTGTGCGTTTGTAGCTCCTAATCTTTTTAAGTAGTTTCTCTCTCAAGACAATGCTCCATTTTATTTCTGGAGTTGCCGGTTTCAACTTTCAACAAACCCTTCCAGATAGCCATGATCAGGACATATTCTGCATCTAAATGGAATAATCCTATGGTCTTTTTGTGAATCATGGCCCCTCTTGGATAACATGTTTCTCTTCTCTTGTGATGAATATTGCTATAAAGTCTATAAAGTAGCCTTTGGTATCTTGAGGTGAACTCATGTTCCACAGTTTTTTGTGCATGCTGGTGTATAAACTAGACTAGATTCTC
>VDFB02047230.1:424857163-424892969 GCA_007258455.2 Sequoia sempervirens
ATGAACAGCTAGTGTCTTGCTTCAGTAATTCATTGCAGGGGTCTGAATTAAAGTATGATATAATGGAAAAATAGGCATTTGCATTAGTGAAAGCTATAAAAGCTTTCAAGCCATATCTTGTTGGAGCAAAACTGGTTACTTACGTCCCTCATGCAACTGTCAAGGAAATTCTAACACAGTCTAAAGTAATAGGAAAAAGATGTAGATGGATTAAAAAAATCCAAGAGTTTGACATGGAGATACAAATCACTAAACTAGTAAGAGGTCAGGGCTTGGCTAAGTTGATGGTGGAAGCGAACATTGAAGCAAATCAAATTTTCAATATAGAAGAAGAGACTACAATTGCGAGCATTGAGCATACTCCATGGTATGCAGATATCATGCATTACCTTAAATACATGAAGTGTCAAGAGGAATTGAGTGACAGCCAGAAACGAACTTTGAAGTTGCAGGCATCTAAGTATGTCTTCATGGATGGAGATATGTTTTGGAAAAATAGGGATGGTATACTATTGTTATGTCTGGATGAATCACAAGCCAGGCATGTCTTGAGTGAAATGCATGAAGTGGTTTGTGGAGGACATTATCCAGCAAAGACAACTACGCATAAAATTCTCAAGCCAGGTTATTACTGGCCAAAGGTTTTTAATGACTCTTTTACATATGTAAGAAAATGTGAGGCCTACCAGAAATTCTCTGGAAAACTGAAGTATCAGGGAGCTTTGCCACTTCGACCCTTGCAGGCTGATGCCCCTTTTCATCAATGGGGAATTGATTTTATTGGAGAAATACAAGAAAAATCGAGTGGAGGACATAAATGGATACTGGTGGCCACTGATTATTTTACCAAATGGGTAGAAGCAGTCCCAACTAAACATGCTACAAGTAAGGTGGTGACAAATTTTCTAATGGAGACATTATTACTAGATTCGGTACACCACTAAGACTGATTACTGACAATGGGATGTGTTTCAGATCAGATGAATTTAGAAACTTCTGTAGTACATTTGGCATTACCATTTCTTATGCAGCTCCTTATCATCCACAAGCCAATGGTCAAGCTGAGTCTAGTAATAAAAGTATTTTGAAGGTTATAAGGAGGATGCTAGGTCAGAACAAGAAGGCATGGGATTCAAAATTGAGATTAGTTGTTTGGGCTGACAGAATCACTATAAATAAGGCAGTTGGAAAATCCCCATTTGAATTGGTGTATGGAACACAAGCCAGGATGCCTTTACAAAACTTGTTACCAGTTTACAAGTTTATTCTTCAGGAGGATATAGACATTCTAGAGCCTATGGAGGAGAGAATGGAACAACTGGTTGAACTGGATGAGATAAGACGAGGAGCTCAAAACCAAAACATGAAGTTACAGACATAGATGAAGTATCTATTTGATAAAAAGGAAAAAGATAGAAAATTTGAGGAAAATGATTTGGTACTAATGTGGAACACAAGGTGTCAAGAGAAGGGCAAGCATGGGAAATTTGAGGCCTTATGGCTGGGACCTTTTGTGGTTGTTGGAAAGAGAGGTGAAGACTCATATTATCTACAAAATATGGCTGGTGAAGAGCAGGAGTTGCCTGTGCATGGGAAGTTTTTGAAACATTTTTTCTCTTGAGGAATATAGAGGATCAAGGGTTGCCGGTGCATGGACAATCCTTAACATCCTCTCAAAATTCTATCTTCCATGCACAATATTCTAGGAAATAAAAGGAATAGGACTTGCTAGTACATGGACAATCCTGATTTTCCTTCTTTCAAAATATTTTTTTTCCATGTACAGTAGTGAAGGGTCATATTCATTTCCATTTATTCCATCTTGCTCACTTGATCCATCACCTTGAGTTTGGTTTGCTCACCCAGAAATCGGATCCTGCAATGATCCACAACCATTCATCCCTAGACGGAGCCACTGTTGGAACTATAAAATTCTGATGATTTTACATGTTCATACTCATAATTTTCCAAATAAGTCCTACCATGACCATAATTTCCCCATATTTGGCCATGTAGTCCCATAAAATCATCTATAGGGTCCTAATATTTCATATTATGGGTCCATATTTATGTTAAGATTATCGCAGTCTCCCTCGATCCATACCGTGTATTTTCTGTTGATATATTTCTTGTTGTAGGTCTATCGGCAGGACTTCTTTGGTGTCACAGCGATCAAAATTCATCTATAGGCACCTATCGACATGACATAACACATTGTCTCGGTGACAGAGGATTCATATCGGCAAGAGGGTCTTTGTCAGAATGAGTCATAGCAAAGTTATATTGTCTCACTGACCGGCGCAGGAGTATACACTTTGGCCAAACAAATTGTATTCGGTATGTGGTCTCACCAAATGGGGCGTGTCTCACCGACCAATGTGAGGAGGCTTATCGGCCAAGCTAAGCGGTATCGATGTAATATCTTGGCGAATACATTGGGTCTTGCTGACAAATGTGAATGGAATTGTATTAAAGGCTTTTAAAATGAAGTTATGAAGTCTCGCCGACCCTTGTGTCTCATAGATAAGGATATGCACTAAAGACTGCAGAATCAAAAGTGAGGTCTCATGAGATCTTATTGTCTCAACTGACCGGGCGAGACAGAAGGGGTATGTTTGAGAGTTTTTCTTCGTGAAGTCTCGATTTGAATCCTTGGGTTTGTCTCAACGTACCAGCGAGAACCACAAAACACGCCCTTGAAGACTGTAACGGAGTAAAAGTCTTAGCGAGTGGCTCCAGCCTTTGCTGACAAAGCACAAAAAAGCATTCTACCTAATAGCCAGAAAGTAAGTGTCTTGCGCCTAAGCCGATTCTAGTGCCAACGTAAGTATATTGCATCGTAGTGATATAATGCCAAATAAAAAGCAATTTTATATTGCAAAAGGACACATCTCAAGAAGCAAGACACATAATCTATGGATCGCCTCCCACCCATGAGCGCCAAACTAAATGGTGATCAAAGGGATTTGTCGGCCAGGACTTGACTTCGGTATACCACGGATGCTGCCCTAGCGAACGCCCCAGAGATTAGCAATAGTTTTTCTGAATACATTGCTCACGACATGGAATGCAAAGCACAAAGTTCTTTTAGATGCAAACATATAAATGTCTATTTCCAAATTATAAATGATATAACTAGGATATTGAGATGGTGGATAGTAGATAGATGGTAGAGGGTCAGAGATGGTGACCTAGAGCAAATTCTCAGAACAAAGACTATGATGTATGATTTGAAAATGGAGATTTCAATGAAAATAAGTTGATGTGGTGGTTCATTTCTGGTGTCAATTGTCTATTGTGCTCATTGAAAGTATTATTAAAGTTGTCTCCAGGGTTGGTGTTTTCTGGTTATTTAAATTGGTATAACAAGTTTATATTCAGTTTATTAGTGCACATTTGTTGTATCTATGTGGTTAATTAACTGGTTCTTTCAAGGAGAGATTAAATCCTTTTGATTAATCACAGTAATAAGGGAAATTCATTTGGATCATTAAGAAGAGCTTAGTAATCATAGTCTTGCATGTTTATACAAGTTATAAACAAAACATATGCCAAACAATTTGAGTGTTTTCCACAATTTCTATTTCATTTGACTCTGCATACCCAATAAGGCACTAGTCTCTACATTTTTCACCATTTAGATTCATTCATTTTCTTTACATCTGTTAACTGAACATATTAGGATTTAGTTTTGAATATCACTATACAATTTATACCAAATTTGATTTCATTTGTCCACTCTTACTTGCCATTGTGGGCAAAAAATTTCAAGAGGAATAAGCACATTAAGTCTACTTCATTCATATAGGTACACCCGCCAAGGTCTAGCAGCACCTGAAGAGTAGAAGGTCTAAAGCATCTGACCTTGTCTGTTACCCTAAAATGTATCAAGAGTTTGGCAGCCTCTTGAGGCATTTCACCTGCATTTTTGAGAGCTAACATGACTAATGATGGAGTCGTTGACTCTTAAATAGTATACACAAGCCCTACCATCACACTAAGAGAACCCAATGCATCCAACAACACACCAAGAACTTCCGATCAAACAAAAAAAGCAATCCAAAACACACAAGAATAGAGTCCAAAGGAGGTTCCCTACCAAATGCAAATATACTCCTCTTGGGGAACCAATTGAGTTAGTCTTTAAACAACTTTTGCAACATAATGTCTTAGAACTTATTGATGCAAAACCATATGATCCTAGACAGTTCAAATCATCATGGTGGGATGATAATTCCTTTTGTGACTACCATCGATCCAAAGGACATAACTTGTCACAATGCTGACAATTAAAGAAGATCATATAAGATCTTGTTGAAAATGGAACTATTGAAGTAAATGGACACCAACAACAACAATCATTTAATAGTGACCATAAAGTCTTCACAGATGCTTTAGATGACCATGGAAAGGGAAAGGCCTCCAGTTCTAGTAATAAGACCAATAATAATCATCTAATTACACAAACACTAAATTTGACTATACCACTATAGTAAACCATATTTGCATGGCTGATGACCATGTCAATGCCATTACTATTAAGAAATCGCTAGAATGTGCTGTCAACACCCATTTCACTAAGGTGACTATTCAAGGTCCTTCTCCACAACAACAACAACAACCAAAGTCCCAATACAACTTTATTGATCAATTGGGGAAGACCCCCGCACAAATCTCTATCTTGGAGTTATTGTGTATATCACCTGATCATCAAACCATTCTTGACAAAGCCTTACAAGACACAACCATGCCCACCGACCTTGACACCAATCATTTCCAAGAGATGGTAGGATATTTGACCAATTCCCATCACACCACCTTTTTTAAACAATACTATTCGATTGAAAAGACAAACCATAATGACCCCCTAGACCTTGAAATCCTCATTCATAAACACAAAGTCAGACGAGTTTTGGTAGATGATGGAGGAGGGTTGAATATTTATACCCTCAAACTTGTTAATATATTCGGCTTCTCAGAAGCATGTGTAGACATGACCAAAAGCATTGTTATCAAGGCATATGATGATGAAGAACACAAATCTAATGGAGTTATCACACTACCCATTAGGTTGGGACTTGTAGTAATGGACACTACTTTCCAAGTCTTGGATCTTGACCTCCCATATAACCTTCTCCTAGACTGACCATGGATTCATGCTCTGAAGGTCGTACCATCCACATATCACCAATGCCTTGAATTCCCATACAATAACACTGAAATCATAGTTGCAGGCGATCTTGGTCTGTCCCTATATTGTACTAGTTTGAGAGGAACTACTCAATTCCAAGTGCTTGTCAATCAAGAAGCCTCATCATCTCACTACATCAATCCATCTTCATTTACTAAGGAATCCATTTCAATTAGCACACCATCGAACCCCAAGGTCCAAGTACATGACATGGGATGTGGTGAGTATTGTATGGACAAGCTATAGACAAACAACAATGCTAATGTTGTTGCAAAGGCTTCTACTTCCAACAATGATGTCAAGATAGTGCCAAAAGGTACACAAGTAGGTGGCCATGTTGGGAGCGAGACATTTTGGGAGCCTCATGACACCTTATTCTTTACCATTCAAGATCATCCATCCCCATCTCATGACCCTCTCTCCACCATTCCATTCTCTAAATCATTATTTGATCATTTTGACCACTCTCACCATCCTGGGTTAGGGTATGTACCCCCTACTATTGCCTCTACTAAGTCATCTTTCCAAGTCATTAAGGATGTGCAAGCTTTCTTTGATGTTACTAGTACCAAAAAGGATAGTCCCAAAGATTTCATTGATGGCATCGTCACTCTCTTCTATCCACCAAACATTCTAGTCACTTCATCCATTCCACTCACATCCATTCACATCATAGAAATAGATCAACAAGTCATATATAAAGAAAAGGACAAGGGAAAAGCTCAAGAATCAAAAATAAAAATGCCCTCTTTAAAAGAAGACCAAGAATAAAAAGACATGATGGAAAGAAAAGAATATCAAGACAAGTCCTCTAGCCATAATAAAAAGTTATTGGACCAATCAAAAATACAAGTCAAGAATGAGAAAGAATGGCAAGACACATCCTCCAACCAACATAAAAAGCTATTGGATGAATCAAAAGTGAAAATTAGAAGGCATTGGTCTCCAAGAATGCTCCTCCATCAAAAATCACTAGTGGTATCTATCAACACAAAAAATTAAACAAAGATCTTGTTGATCCAATGTCTTCATCTCCATCACTTTCACTCATTCCATATATTTTATTCAATCCATCCATATTTTCTTATCATCTCACCTCCATTGGCAATGTCTTTCAATGTACCTTTGACGATGACCCCCTTACATACTCTAACTCATCAATCGCCCCAACTCCTTTTCATCTGAAACCTGGTGGCCCATGTAGTGTGCATATTAGGGATCATATCGTAGCCTATTTCATCTGCCACTTCTATCATCCTTCATATTTTCCACTTACATTTCATGTCCAAATCAGTTCCTTTCATCCGGAATGGCCATCTGAACAAGGTCAATGTATTGTCATGACTTATCAATTCTACACAGTTTTTGAAAGTCTTGTCATAACCATAAAAAATACAAAATAAAGAAAAATAAAAAAAATAGTTACCTTGATAAAAACCTGAAAGACATGCATCTTGGTAACACTACAAAAAATAAAAAATGAAGAAAATAGTAAAGAGAAATTGTATATGCATAAAATTGGTCATGTCTAATCTTGGCATTTAATTAAATATTTTATTATTTAATTAATTCCTCTAAAGTCCTCTACTTATGATTAAATTTAATTAATTTAATTATATTGTTCATTCACTTTATTCTTCCACCGTGATTAAATAAATTCACTTTATTTAATTATTTCATATGTCTACTTGATTAATTAAATAAATATCTTTTATTTATTTTAATTAATTATCACCTTTTGAATTTAATTAAGTCTTTTGATCTAATTAAATTTAAAAATTTCTTTTCTCCTATTAAAAATATTTCTTCTAATTAATTAAATATTTTATTTAATTAATTTCATCCACATAAGAAATTTAATTAAATATCTTTCATATCTTTTTAAATCATAATTAAATATTTTATTTAATTATGAAATCCTCCATTATTCTTCAAATCTTGGGTAAATGTTCTATTTTAAGAAAAATCTTCCATATCACCCATAAATAAATAATTGAATTTAATAATTCATTATTTATCTTCTTCAAAATCTTTCCAAAATCTCACAAAAAGATGATTTTTACAATTCATCTTTATCATCTCATCTTATCTCTTTTTCGAAAAAGGAAACAAAGCTTGCTTTATGTTTTCTTCTATTTTTCTCTCCAGTCTTATCCATCTTTAACCGTTCAATCTGCCAGGAATTTTCACAGCCCTTGAGCACCTTAGCCAATTAGAATCCTTCAAAAACTCTATAAATGTCTATGTGAATCCAAGCATTGGTTACCTACAACTTACAATGCATACAAATTAGAGATTACTTGCATTCTAGCATTCTAGCATCTTTAGCTTTCATAGTATCGTAATCTTGCATTTTTATAATCATAGCATGTTAATCTTAGCATAGCATTGCATGCATCCATATTCAATCTCGTTCTCTAGGAAGACCATTTTTTGAGCCTAGCATACAAATCTAAGAGCAAGCTGGAATCGAAAAAACACCGGAGATAGAGGACGATAGGATGACATCAACTACAAAATATTGAGTTTGCATCTTTGTTATTTTAATTATTCTATTTTGATATAATGTTCTATCGGTGTGTTTTGATTTTTTTTTAATATACATTTTATACACCTCTAAAAATTGATCACACAGAAATAATTCGTCTAATAGTGAAAATCACTTTGGTGGTGCTTTGGATAAGTACCATGGTGAAAACCTGGCAAACAAGTGTCATGTGTAGTTGACTTTTCTCTATCATTTATCATAATTCTAATCTGACTTTTCCCTGTCATTCACCTATCCCATTTCACCCATAATAAAAGGTTGTCCTTCCATAACTTGGAATGATAGACATCATGCATCCTTTTTCCTTTTCATATCCCCTTCCCTTTCACCACTAATAAATTGGTCTTATACTCGACTAGGGGAAAATACTTGACCTACCTCATTGGATCTTACTTTTGCTATAAGAGGTTGTTATTATGAAAAAAGCCAAAAAAATCAAATATTCTCAAAAAAATAAAAAAAATCAAATATTCCCAAAAGAAAAAAAATCATAAAACCTCAAAAAAAATAAAATTAAAACATGTCAAAAACACTAAAACATCCAAATAACTTGCAAAAATCCCAAATGATAGAGTTGAAGTCAATCATGTTAGTCAATGTCATTATTTAACTGTGTTGCCTCTGCGACTGAACATAGGCAAGGCCATCTGTCGATGACCCCCAAGGCATTAGGTTAGTCCTTGAGGGTTTGTCAAATAAAAGTCAAATCATGACTCAGTCCTTTGTAAATAAAAAAAGGTCATGTCCAATCGAACTACAAGGTCTTTACACATTGTTACGTAGGCAAGGCTATCTGTTGATGAGCCCCCAAGGCCACCTAGGTCGGTCCTTTAGGGTTTGTCGAGTCAGTCATAATAAATCAAACATTTTCAACTTAGAAACAAACAACCATCAAAACATCAGACAAGTTACATATCAACAAGAAAAACAAGTCAACAAAGTCACCTAGTCAACTCAATCAATTGTCAAAATAGTCAATAACATTAAACTAAACCAACATCAAACCATCAGACAATCAACTTATGTCTTATACAGGATGTGTCCTTCCTAAAACCCGACATTGTCATTTAGTCAAACTCATTCATTTTCCTTATATAGGTAGTCACATGATTGAAACCAAACTTGACATCTTATATGACATGTTCCTCTCTTGAAACCAGGCTTCGTCAAGCAACCAACCTGTCAATCACCTAGTCAATTAAATGTCAAATAATTAAATTTTGGAAAACACTCTGAATGGTTGTTGACCTTGTGGTTTGTTATGTCTTATCTTTTTCTTTTATTTGTATTTGAGTCAAGTTACTAGATTCATAGAGGATGTCCCATGAAGGATTTAGAGGAGTGATGGTGTCTCATGAATCTTTTCTTTGATTTCTATTTATGGATTATGTCAGCAAAACGACTGGGGCAACTTTTCCTTTAGTATGAGTCAGGACATTCCTTGTTTGCAATTGTCTATTTTGCAAGTGGATGACCTTGCACACCTTGGTCTATGTCATACCATAGTGTTTTTTGTCCATTTGTCATATTTTATTTCCCAATGATGATTAAATGCAAGGCCTATTATGTATTTGGAAAAATATTGGAAGTTTTTCTTCTATACTAACATCCATGTCTTCTGTGCTAATGTTTCTTTCGTTCTGATTATCTATTTTCCTCTTATCCGTTTCAAGAGCACACTCGTGTTCTTTGAACCTGCATGTCCTCTCAAGGGGGAATACTAATACCTCCTTGTCATCCTTCCTCATCCTATTCACATTAGGACATAGTTTTGAACTAAATTTCTTTGACACAACATGATAAACTGTATTGTCTCAAAGAGGGGAAAAATATAGACACTAAAAGTTATCCTAGGTCCACAAATTCTAAATTCTCCATCATTTCCCCTTTTGTATTTGATAATTAAATATTTTTTAATTATTTAATTATTTTCTAGAGTCATAAGTCATCTATTAATTAAATAATTTCAATTATTTAATTAATTCATTTCTATCTTTATTCTTCCTTGATTAATTAAATAAATTCTATTTATTTAATTACATCACTAATTAAGTCTCCTTTCTAAAATTAAATTAATTCTTATTTATTGAATTTTTATACCACTTTCCACTATAATTATATAATTATTTATTACCCTTTTATGTCATAAATTAAATAATTTTTATTTATTTAATTTGGTCCACTCTCTTGAATTTTTAATTAAATAATTATTTAATTCAAAAGGTACTCTTTGATACATTCCTCTATAATTAAATAATTATTTTAATTATTTAATTATTCATTGGCCACTTAAATTAAATATTTTTAATTATTTAATTTCCTCCCACCTCTTTTTTCTGTGTCGATCCTTATCTATCCATGTCTTAATTAACCTCCACCCTTGAATAAATTATTTATGATTTAATCTTGACCATTGATCCTTATCATTTACCCTAACTCTATTCCATACTACATCTTTCATTCTTGACCATTGATTAATTGACACTCAATCTTAGCCCTTCATTCAAAATTGTCTTTCCTATAAAATACCTTCACATTGTCATTTTTAGATCTATCTACAAGCAATCTAGACTACCTACACAATCTTGTGTAATATCATGCTATCTTGCTATCAATTCCATAAACATCAAGTCAAGTGCATCCATAGTCAATTAGAATCTTCAATATTTTGCTAGTCATTATCATTAGGCCTATTTGCATACTCAAAAATCTGAGGGCAATTATCATATTCAAGAAAAATGGAGAAGTGCAATGCAGGTGAATAAATGGTGGCATGAAAATTATTTGGTAATATTGTTTTATGTTTTATGTCTTTATGCTTATTTGTACTTCATTTTTTATTAGGGTTTGATTTATATGCATTATTGCCTAACCTTGATAATTTTAGCTTGATTATAGGTATAATTTTATTTTTTTGTCTTTCTATGCTTCTATTTTAGTTTATTGAAAAGATGTGCTTGCATTCTATTTTAAGATTTTTAATTTTGAGCTAACTTGTTGGACTAACAAGTGGTGTAGTTGCTCGGCTGGTCCAAGAAAAATCATAAAAAAATACTAATCTCTGGTTATATAAGACATTTGTAAAAGACTTTTGATTTCCCACTAGCTAGGAACTAAAGTTATATTAGTTGGTTAATGAACCTTGTTTGTCATGTTTGGACCATTGCACCTAGAGTGATCTTGGGGATCAAAAATCTTTACATTTCTTCATTTTTTTGTTTAGATTAGATTCTAAGGTGTGATAGTTTTGTGTTTATGCTCTCCCCTCATGCTTAGTGTGATTTTGGGGATAAAAAACACATAGCATCACCCTTACCTTTAGGAGGCTTGCCTAAGGATTTCATCACCCTAGGGGACGACCTCAACCATGTGTTCCAATGGGGTATAGAAAGGGGGAGAATGAAAATTTTTCCCCAATCTATCCACGTCATGTCTAGCAAAGCTCTAATACTTGGGTGATTCCAAGGTAAGAGTGCAAGGTTGGTCCAAGCTTTCCCATTGAGTGTTCCTGACCCATGCTTGTGATGTGATAGTGTTCATGATTGTGCCTCATGCACCCTCTTGGTGTTTAGAGAATTCCCTAGAGAGCTTGTGTAGGGTAGATTAAGACCTTTCAACCATAGTTTAATGTGGTTTAAGGGATGTGGATCATACCTTGAAGTTACAATGTACTCCCTTAGGTTGAGATAGAAATCTTTGGGTAAACTATAATAGTTCCCAAGGAGAGAGAGAGAGAGAGAAGGTGTTCCCATGCCAATATTTAGCCTATGTCACCAGATCTCTAGCTATCCGCCTTCATGAGAAAGTGTGTTCGACCTGAGTATCAAAGAGTGTTAGCCCAAGAAATTGGGTGGTGGGCCTACACTAAGTCATACTCCCATTTGAATAATTTAGGTTTGTGAACAAGTGCTTGGTATTTCCTCTTGTGAGAAACTAATATTGAGACACTTAGCTCTAGGGTTGAGGGTAGCCTTTTGAACCTTAAAAAGTTGAGTCTTTTCCATTGTGTTTTCTTGTTCGATCGATCTCTTGCCAAAACACTTAGACTATAGAACTACACCTCTAACAAAAAAAATTTCCCCTATGCCAAAAATCCCTATTCTTGCAGTCTAAATTTTTTTTCTTGCACTCTGACACACTATCACTATCAACCTAGGCCTTCATCCTAAAACAAATACACCTATAAAATTGTACATATGCTTGGCTCTATCCATAAATTTGTGCCTATGTTTGGCCCTAAAAACTAAGCCCTTTGATAGTGACCTCATAGATTCCCATGAGTAGTCTGTCATATTTTGCAACTCAACCACCTCCTGACCATCATTAACCTCATCACCTTACACCTCATCATCCTACTTGGGCCTTTCCATTTCATTCCTCCATATAATATGACTAAAAACCCCCATTTTCCTAACATCCCACCCTCCCCATCGTTTAAACTTATCATTATTTCTTGTCATCCCATCCTTTGGACTTGTTATCAAACCCTTAAATTTTCCACCACTAATCTTCCATCATCTTGTCACCTTCATAATTTTAATCCCCCCTTTGCATACTCTTTTCATCATAATCATCTTATCACTTATTTTCATCTCATTCCCCACTTTAGTTTGGAACTTGGCATCAAACCTTTAATCCTTTTCATCATTTTTGTATCATAATTACCCTATTATTACCCTTATAATCTTTAATCACTCCTTTTTCATCCTATTCATCCACTTTTCATATTAGTCATCTCCTAAATCATCCTCCCAAATTTTATAATATCATTTAAACCTTATTCAATCATCAAAACCAAAAACTCTTTCAAATCACCCACTTATCATCCTAGCCATTCCCCTAAATCACCCCTTAATCCTAAATCACTTAATCATTATCATCCTAATCCAATCATCAAATATCCACATCCTTGCAAATAAAAATTTCTATTAAGGTTTTAATCTAGATCCTTACACATCTCCCTAATCTAGGTGTTGCTTAAGAACTTTCCTATCTTAAGTTGCACCCTTGATTAGCCCATCATTTTGGACTATTTAGTTTAAATATTTGGATCCCTTAATTTTTTCAAAAATCCCTTATCTAACCTTGCTTAGGAACTTTCCCATCCTAATTAAGCAAAGATAAATCCTAAAATCACCTCATCCCCAAGGATCTAGATTCTTAATCTTTGTTGCAAAGTTTATTTTTCATCCACCCCTTATACAAGGTTTATCCTTACCAACATCCAATTAGAACAATCAATCATTTAATCATCCTAAGGTCTTACCTCTCATCATTATAAATCTTTATCCAACCTCCTAATCATATCCTAAACATCTTCACACTCGTTAAATCCAACACCTAAAACCCATCATCCAAATTTTGATCCAAATCTAAAGTCCAAGTCCTCTAATTTAGTCCAAACACCCATCACCATTCAAACTTAATCTAAACCAATTCCAAGGTCCATCATTCCAAAAATAATATTTTATAATCATATAATCCTAATCCAATCATAGTCCAATCATAACCCAACCTTAATTCAATCTAAGTTAATATCATCCCCATCATCCACCCTAAGACACTCCTTTAAAATAATCTTTGGCTTGCATTCCAATCACTAGATCATAAGCCAAAATACTAATGGATTCTCAAAGGGATGTCTTCTTCAACACCACCTCCACCCAACCACCAACCCCTCATGATGATGGGGTGGATGTAGACCAAGATGAACATTCCCCTAGATTACGAGAGTTTTCCAAGGACGCTTACCACCAACAAATGATACAAAAACTATTTGAGGTTGGAAAAAATAAACTCCTAATAGAGCTTCTAGCTATAGGATCTAACCTTCCCTCTAACTTTGATCTCTCAAAACTTAGCGAGAAAGACCATTCCAAAAATCCTTCACCATCTAACAATTTATTTGACAATGTCCTAAGGGTACAATCCAATCCTAACCTCCCTCCTTTGAAAAACACATCACAAAAACCACTTGATCAATTGCTCCCACTTTCATCCCAACTAAGGGTTAATATCCCTCTGAAATAAAACATTACTTATACATCTACTAGTCTAACCACCTCTACATAATCCCGTAATACATTTGACCATGCCAACTTCATTTATCAACAAGGTCTAAATGTCTCAAAACCTCCAAAAAATAAAAACATCACTAATCCCCCAACACCAAATCACCAAAACATCAATAATCCTCCACATAATCAAAACACCAATAACCCCCAACATCAAATCACCAACATCAACATAACCTAAACATCAATAATCATCCAACACCCAACCATCAACAACAATACAATAAAATACAACAATAACCTTCCTCTAACACCTTCTCACCAACACCAACACACTCACCATTAATACATTCATACCCATTCATCCAATGACCTTAATTTGGACCAAGAGTTGAAAAAAGTGAAGGACATGATTCAAGGGCTTCAAACAGGTCAAACTAGGAGGACTTATAGATTTGAGGACATATGCCCATATCCCTTCGATCAATCCATATTGTCCATCCCATTCCCCAAAGATTATGAAATTCCAAAATTTGATAAATACAAGGGGAAAGGGGATCCAATTGAACACCTCAAAGAATTCAATGTAGCATGCCAAGAAGTTGCATACAACCTAGTTTATCTCATGAGACTCTTTCTTAGAAGCCTTGGAGGGAAATTTTTAGAATGGCTTACACACCTCCCCTGAGGCTCAATAACATCCTTTACTGATTTAGCCAAAAGGTTCATCACCCACTTTTCCTATAACATTGAACAAGAAGTAACCTTAGCTAAATTATGCACTACTAAACAAAAATCCAAAGAAAGTTTTGCCATATTCCTCCAACAATGGAGAAACCTTGCAAGAAAATTCCCTCTTTAAGTTCCCAAGAAGCAAATGGTAAATATTTTTATTGAAAACCTATGCCCAAAAGTGGCCCTACACTTACAAATGCAATATGTAAATACCTTTGATGAAGTAATTGAAAAAGTTTTAACTATTGAAAAATCTTTGGTTGTTGACAGGTTAATTAAGATCTACAAAGACCAAAAAGATAACAACCAACAATCTAATGATAAAGGGTATGTGCAGGATCATCATGGAAAAAATAGGCCCTTAAGTGGCAAAAAAATAAGAAAAATCAAAGTTAGGAAACTTGATATAAAAATTTGAATAAGTTATCTATATTATTTCAAAAATATGTAAGAATAGAATCTATAGAAAATTGAATGTAGTTTCTAAACTACTAGGTTTATTTTAAAAAAATCTATTTGGTAAAAATTGAAATTTCAATGCAGAGTACTTAAATTCGGGGAAAAATAAGAAGTAGGTGTCTCCACACCCTAACCATAATAAAATGATAATATTTTTTTATAAGATTTTATATATAAGTAGAGGACTCATGTCCCTGTGATGCATATTTTTTGTAATTTTTTCCAAGTAAATAATTAATTATGAATTTTTATTACAACTTTTAAAAATATAAAAATCGTATGTCCGACCACCTTAACTTGGTCAAACTTCATGAAATTCAATTTTTTTTTTAATCCTATAGTATGCAAAGCATAGAATGTGACACATGTATCATATTCAAAAAATGTGATATCGTTTTAAAGTTATAGATGTTTTTCAATCAACCTACCAATCGGACTTTAGTTGTAATTCAAATAGAAAATGAATAATAATTATTTATTAAATTCAAAGTAAAGAATAATTTATATTGGTGGAAAGCTGAGAATCTCCTTTAAAACCTTTTCATCAATTTTGGGGAAAAAAAGTCATGCCACATACCCTACACATACCCATCATATCGCCACTTTTTGGCCCCATCATGATCCTGCATATACCCTAAACCCAAATACTAGTCTAAGAACAAAAATGTCGTAAATGATGGAGTAATTGATAATAAACACATGTAAAATGTCCAAGTTACTTCATCCAAAAATCAACAAACAACATAACAACAAGGTACATCTAATACCATCTCTATTCCCAAAGGCAAAGGAAAATAAACTAATCAACCTAAGCATAAGTACACCCCTTTTGGGGAGCCACTCAAAGTTTTATTTCACAATATTTCACAAGAGAACCTAATAAATTTTCCTCCCACTAAGCCTTTGATGAAAACCAACATAAACCAACATGGTACAAAGACAATGATTATTGTGAATATCATCGAATCAAAGGGCATAGCACATTAGAAGGTATGAAACTAAAAAATTATATCCAAGACCTCATTGACAAGGGAGAAATAAAAGTCCAAAGTAAAAACTCCCCTAATGAGCAACTAGGCATATATACACAACCCTTCCCACAACACAATGAAGAGAAACCTTCCACATCGTATAACAGTGTATCATACTCATACACCAACACCATTAATCTCCTAACTCATGATGCAACTATCAGTTGAATTGAAGAATGTAACACAATAACCATCAAATCCCTTGATTGTGTTAACACTACCTAATGAGGCTAAGTGATGATACATGGGGCATCATCCTCATCATCCACTCCAACCACCAATAATAAATATAATATCCTTGAACACCTTGGAAAAAACAACACAAATATCCATCTTAGAGTTACTTCACACATCACCCATGCATAAACAAGTTTTAGAAAAATCACTCTAAGAGTTGAGGGTGCCAAGAGAAATTAATGTGAATTGGTTCCAAGCCATAATTGGATAGCTCTCATCTACACATCATCTAACATTTGCAAATAAAGAACTTTATTCAGAAGTTCCACATAATAAACCACTTCACATTGAAGCCATTTCACACAAACATAACATCAAAAGAGTCCTCATAGATGGTGGATCAAGACTCAATCTATGTACACTAAAATTAATAAAAAAATTGGGCTACTATGAAGATATCATATATCCCCAAAAGAAGATAACAATAAAAGCATATGACGATGCAGAAAGGGAATTAGAAGGTACCATAAAATTACCCATTCAAGTTGGCCCAACTATTATGGAAACTACATGTCAGATCCTTGATCTTGATCTACCATATAACATCCTCCTCAGGTATCCTTGGATACAAAATATGCAAGCTTTCCCCTTCACTTATAACCAATGCCTAAAACTCTCACACAATGGTAGAGAAGTCACTATTCCTACTGACCCTCGACCCTTTCAATATTACAAATATTGGAAGGTAAATAAAAAAGCTACCATCACTATCCCATTAATGATGAAACATCCATCTCATCCACCTACATTAACCCATCCACACTACAACCCTCTCCCACCTCACATTCTATTCCCAATATCAAGGTCAAAGTAACTGATAAAGAATGTGGGGAGTATGGGATCCAAAACTTATTTTACATAGAAAAAATCCCTACTTCACCACAATCCTATGGTCAGACTAGGGCACTCAACATCGAATCAAAAGAAACCTTCAAAAACTTAAACAAATGGGGATTACTAGAAAAATAAAATATAAACCAAGATATCTCCTCTTGGCTATATAGGGAAGAAGAAGAACAATCACTTCCCACTCTTGAAATTTACTAGTATCCCAAGGGACATGACCTATGAAAACATATGGGTTATAAGGGTAAAGGATTGGGAGCACAACAACAAGGAATAATGAAATAAATCTAGCTACAAGAATACAAAGATCATCAAGGACTTGGATTTCAAGCTACTAAAATGGTAACCATAGGATCTAATTGTAATCATAACAATGGTGGTAAGCCTTCAAATAATGATTAAATCTCTTAGGAAGGTATCATTGATTAACACTTTGAAACTATTACTGAGATTTTTAACATCAAAAACATCTATACCATACAACCATCCATCAACCTCCCTCTTGTATATCCTAAACTAATTGATTGGGACTAACAAGGACCTCCCACACTTGACACATTCCAAAATAATGAGGCAATAGCTGAACTCACAAGAATCTGTGACTATATGCCAATAGGATATTATAAGAAGGGACAACAAATAAAACTACATAAGGATGCTTCCTTTGGGGAACAAATCACATGCCTCAATCATAAAAAAAGGAAAATAAAAATAAAAATAAAGATCCCTTAGTGAAAGTCTCAATGAGGCACTTTTGGATCATGAAAAAGTAAAAAGAAAAGATGTATCCATTGGTGAAAACCTCCTTGAGGTGCCAAAGGTTGAGGAATTTGATTTGACTCCCCAAAACTAAGAAACATCTAGAGAGTTGATCGAAGAGATCATTGACATCAATTTTGGAACAACAAATGAACCAAAAATTACCTACATAGCTACAAAATTAGAGGATGGTATTGTAGACATTTAAAAATTCCTTGATGGATCACATTGGCTAACTAACATCATTTCATCTTGAAACCCATCCTCTTTTTGCTTAATTGATTAAATTTTCCTAGCTATTTAATTATTTGCATCATTTTCATCTATTAATCTAATTGACCTAATTAGGTTAATTCACCCCCTTTCATGCTAACATTTCATCTTATTAAATTAAATAGATCGAGTTATTTAATTTAAATCTCTAAAGTCCTCTTATTTAATTAAATAACCCTAAGTTATTTAACTAAATGTCATATCACCTTCCCCTTTTCATTAAATCATTTTATTTAATGAATATTTTCTAAATCCCCTAATTTGCATAATTGAATCTTTATTTAATTATCAAATTACTAATATATCTAATCCCCCCCACTTGCAAAGATATTCCTCTTTTTGCACATTCCTCCAAAAGGAATATTCCCATGGAATATTCCTTCCCCTTTTGCACACTAAAATTTGGTTTTAATTAACTAAATATCTATTTCCCTCACCCATGAGAATATCCTAAAGAATATTCTCTTTCTTCACTCATTTGAAAAAAAGGAATATTCTTCCTTATAACAAACTTACAAGACTTCATGTGCAAGTTAACTTACAAGACTTCTTGTGCAAGTTTTGCAAGTATGTTTGTTTGGATGAATATGATCCCTTGATTAAATATCATCTTGCATCCTCAACCCTTGAAGGGAATCCATGATCCATGCCTCCATCTTCTTTCCTTTTTGACCATTGATTAGATTTTTCAATCTTAGCCCTTCATTCTGATTTACTTTCCTATAAATAAAGCACTATTTGGAGACAAATGGATCCATATTTTAACAACAAAATTATGTTGTTAAAATCATTTACACTTGCACTCACATCTACCATAATTTTAGGTTTATTTACTTGCATATTAGCTTAGCTTCCATTAATGGCTTCCATGATAACATAGATGCATACATTTAACTTATTTTCTAATTAGGATTTTAATATTTTGAAGCTTTCATACATTTAGAGTAGATTTGCATACACCCATATCAATCATTTTAGCATAAATCATGCTAAAATAGCTTGCATCATGTTTTCATACACATCTATCAATGGTTTCATCAATTTTCTTCAATAAAACTGATTGAAACAAGCTCATTATCCAAGGGATTGGGAAAGGGTCACCATTCCACATCAATGCAACACAACTCCCCCAATAGGATAAGTTTCAATATCTTAGATTAGAGGTTTTTCAAGCTTTCATGTTTTAGAATGTTAGTTTTAATGGCTTGTTTGTCTTTGTATATAGTGAATGATCTTATTGGGATTGATGCTTAGTGGGTTAAATATACCTGAAATTTGTATGGATCAGGTGTAGTTAACCTATACTATGTCATAGGTCACATTTTGGTGCTAGGAGGGAAAAACTGATCAAATTTAATCAATTTCTATCTTGAATTCCATTTTTTCCAACTTTTGTAAGATACAACGACACCAAAAATAATTTTAGTGATGCCTTTTGTTGGGCATCACCATATTACGATGCTATTGTCATCTGAAACAACGAAACTTATTTAATATCCTGATGTTGATTCAAAAAACAACGATGCTAATAATTTTTAGAGGTATCGAAGATTTATAAATAGTGACGCTCTTCAAATGGTGATGCTATCATTGTCACTATTTTCTCTGTAGAGCAATGTCCAAGTTCACCAGAGTGACGCTATTGTGAATAGCGATGCCCAACTCTGGTAAGAAATTCAATGATCATTTTTTAGCATGTGTTTTAATTTTTTCACTTGATCAGATTACTAACATGCCTCTATGTTGTTCTAGTTTTTAGACTAACTGGGTTTTGTAGGTTGGACAATAAAAGTTTAAGTGAAGAAGCATTCTCATCTTTGAATCTTATAATTGTAACAAGCATTTGAAAATTTTGGGGAGATTATAACCTATCTATTATGCTTTTCATTTTATGCTTTAGGGCCATAGTAATTTTCATTTGGGTTTAATAAGAATTGTCAAATAGGACTAAAATTGAACCCTCATTTTATTATTTTACTTTGGGTTTAAAATTGGACAAAACAACTTAGCATTTCATTTGGTGCATAAAATGAGTTCATCTTAGCATTAGGGGTTAAAATTAACGAGTATTTTTTTTGTTTTGATTTACATCCTTGTTATTGAATGTGTATGCAATTCTCTCATGCCACTCGATAATCTTGAGAAACATAAACATTCCTTAACACTTTGTATAATCACCTAAATCTTTTAATTTGGATTAAAAAGAAACCCCTTGCTAGTGTAGGGAAAAGGCATGGCGTGTGTTCTCTCCTTGTTTCATGCAAAATAGGATGATTGAACTGCAAATGTACTTCCTTGCTATTATTTATCTTTAGAGGGCCTACCTCACTGCTTTAAAAGGTGGGAATGACCCAAGTGGAAACAAGCTAAATCCAATCTCTTTCAAACTTTTATATAAATAATGTGCTTGTGACAAAAGTTAGAAACAACAGGAGCGGATGTGTTATACCTGTTGGAATCAAGGAACACTAAGAGGGGGGGTGTATTGGCATATGGCTTTGAGAGATCATTTTTTGCTTCTTATGTTGTCATTGATGGCAACTAGAGTCAGCAGAATGGTCCGCAGTGTTGAAGTTACTCCTACAAGTAGAAAGTATGAAATACAGGGTATCCAGTTGATAAGTTGATTTGAATACTTCATTGGATCACTATTTTTTGGTGTGGATCCCTAGGGAATCTTGTTTAGCATGTATGCTATCCTATTGGTAAGTTTTGTGGTGTCGCATTAGTCGGAGTATGAATTAAGAGATTCGGGAGAATGATTTATTGTTTATTTTCTCATTCTAGCCGACCTGTTGCGTATGATGTGTCGTGGATGAATAAGGAGTATGTGTTTAACTATTTATTATGTTTGGAATTTTGTTTTGGGTCCCTATTATAATCTAGCTGACTTGTGACGGTATGCATCAATTACAATTAGTGATTTGAGCCGACATGGGAAAGAATATTATGTTTTGTTTTGAAGCCAACATATAATAAATTTCTTTTTAAGCGGATATATAAAGGAGATTGGAAAACCATTTTGAAATAATGATAGAAATGAGATAAATTTGTAAGAAGGTGTGTGTGTGTGTGTGAAAAAGTGTAGAACAACTATATGGGCTAATTTTAGAAGATTTGTTGAGCAAAATTTGTTTATGCCACATAAGGGTTTTTGCAGGAGAGTAGAGCATAGCAAAGCAGAAGTGTGAACTAGATAAAAGATCTAGAATCTAATTGTGTGCTAAATTGGAACTGAATCCAAGCATTTATAGATGCTATACTCTCATTTCAAAAAAAAATTGTAATATCAAATATATTTTGTAAGGCAGTGAGCCTTCTCTTTTGAGCAGTGAGCTCTAGGAAGTGTGCCTGAATGCAAGTGCATTCCCTTTTATCATACTTTTAATAGAGTATACTTTGTGGATTAATCTCCATCGTGGTTTTTCCCCTAATAGGGTTTCCACATAAAAATCTTGGTGTTATGGTGTTCTTTCAAGTGTTTACATGTTTCCTTTTGTGAATGCTATTGAGGGTTTAATTATTGTTGTTGATAGTTTAAGATTTGATTTGAAAATCAAATATTGTGGAACATTGATTCACCCCCCCTCTCAGTTTTCGTAGTGTCCAACAATTGGTATCAGAGTGGGTTCCTCTTCTAGAGCTTAACAACTTGAGGTGGACCTTGAATTACAATGGACGCTAGTGGTATTCAACAACAACTTATGGTGGCACTTGATGATCTTGATCAGTCTAAAGTAGAGGTCATGGAACTAAAAGAAAATCTTGTGGCTGCATAAAAATTCATTCAATCATTGAAGGATAAAATAAATGAGTCAAGGGAAAAGAGGAAGGAACTATGTGATTAGTTGAAGCAAAAAGAAAGCAAAGGTTTGGATGATGTCCATCCAAATCAAACCCTAAGAGAAATAACAGAAGAATGTGAAAAGCTTGCTAAGGACATGTTGCTCTAAAGCTTGAAATGGAATTTGTGGAAATAAAGTTAACCAAAGAGATTGAAGAAAGAAAGAAGAAAGAGGAGAATCTGGCCCAGTCCTTGAAAGAAAAATCTAAAGAATGCAGCAGAATTAATAGTGGATTCATTCAGCTGGAGATTGAACTGCAACAATCCAGAAACAGTGAACAAGAGCTTGAGAGACAGGTAGTTATTCTCAAAAATGAGCTTACTACTGCAAATGAATTCAAGGAGAAGTTCAAGATAAGTTCTGCTAGGCTTGATGAGATAACTAAAGGACAAAAGGAGACTAATGATAAGCGAGGTCTTGGCTATGAGAAGGGTGAGAGCTCTAGATATGAATAGAAGAACCCTAAAAAGAAGAACAAAGGCAGAAGACATTTGGTAAGACAACCAAATGCTAAAAAAATTAATGGATATTGCTTTGTCTATAATAAATTTGGACATATGGCTTCTCAGTGTAGAAGAAAGATAAACTATAGCACCCCATAATTTTTTTGGTCATTTTTTTAAATGCAAGAAGTTTGGTCATAAGTCATTAGAATGAAGAAGTATATCAGTCAGTGCAAGTAACATTAAATTTTATACCTGTAGAAGATTTGGACATGTTAATCAATGTAGATAGGAGGAAATCAGTGGAATGGATGGTATACATAGAAAAATCCGGTATGCTTCAATTGTAAAAAACTTGGGCACATTGCAAGATTCTACAGGAACAAAAACATGAATAAAAGAGGTCTAGTTTATCAAGGGAAAAATTCACAGAAAGACAACAAAGGAAAATAAAAAGCATCAGTAGAAGAAATAAGAGATCAAATGAAGAAAACATGGGTAAAGAAAAGTGAATCTAATGAAGGCAATAAGGCTGTACCAAAAGATCCCTCCGATAATTCTTCTAGCAATTAACTTTAGGCCAGTGGCTTAGGGGGAGTTTTTTTATGAAAATCCTTTGTCCCCTTGTGTATAGTTGGCTCCAAATCGCAGGATGCCATCAACTGTTGTGATTTTCATTGTCAAATGTATTAGTAATCATTTGTTGAGTTGGATGAAATGTTGAAGGTCTGAAGTCAGATTCTTCGCTTGCTATCTGAGTTTTCAATGTAACCGAAACTTCTAGGGAAACACATTTAATGCGGTAGGAAGCTAAGTATGTGAAGTTATAAAAGGGCATTTGGAACCCTAATTTTTCACCATGCACCGAAGAAGAACAGTTGGAGAACCTTTTCAGAAAAATTTCAAAGGAGTGAAGAGTCAATTTAGCAGTGAATTCTCTAGGTATTTCTATTGATTGTCAATTTCATATCTATTTGGTGATCGGTAGAACCCTACTCGGTACGGAAAATGGAGAAAATCAAAGGATCAATAACTTTGGATGAATATAGCAGTTGGAAAATCAGGGATATAAGAAATTTGTTGTATGTCGTTGAATTGAAAAAGCTTGGAGGAGCGAAACATAGAAATCTGGATATCTAGAATTAATTCCCTCATTTTTTCAATGCAGAGGTAGTTTGGTTTATTCTGAATAGATTAGATGGTGATATCCTCACTCTAGATAAACCCTATCAAATTTCTAGGGATGTAATAAAAAATCTAACAGGTTTTTGCAAAGTTGGTGATATTTTGAAAAAGAAATTGATTCGAAATATCGAAGTCGAAGCCCTAATTGGAATAACGGGAGATCAGAGGGATCTAATGATTACAACAATCAAAGATCCTTTAACAAGGTATATTACACATGGAATTTCATATAAATTCTTCTTCAGAAACAGAGAAGGATCAACCTCGACAGGTGCAGTGTATATCGCTCACAAGATGATAATTGAAGATGAAGATTTTGACCTATGTGGTTTGATGAAGGATCAATTGTTGGAGAATGTACAATTGACGAAGGATATAGGCTACTCTTTCAGGTTTGGTACCCTAGCTACATGCATTATGATTTATTTCCTAAATTGCTTTCCTTTGAATGACAATGTGGTATGGAAGCAAAATATGCCGGTTTGCAAGCAAATCTTTGAGTATTTTAATTCTTTTAAAAATGGTGAACAAGTTTATGAAAAATTCTTTAGGAAGTTGTTATAAAGGTTTCATGCAAGTGTTATTCCTCTTTCAGTAAAAATGGCTGAAGTTGGATCATCCTCCGGTAAGGTAGAGAAAAGGTAGAAGAGAGGAAGAGAATTGGTTGGTGTCACTCCTTCGACACCCAAGTCAACAAAAGTTGAGGCAAAAGGAAAAATAGTTTTGGATATAGTAGATGAAGACTCTGAGGAATATACATCTAGAGATGAACCAAAACCAGGTGAACCAAAAGTGATAATAGCAGAAGATAGTGACAAAGAAGGTGCTTTGTTTAAAGCAAAGATATTGCAGATTATTTAGGATGAAGACGGAATGCAAAAGATAACTGATATATGGTTGAATGGACCATCTTATGAGTAGGATTTCATTGAGGACACCATAGGAAGGTACTTTGTTGATATCAAAATTGAATTGGAGAGTGTGTAGAATGTACTTCCAGAAGAGCCGATTCAGTGTATCAAGGAGGCTATGGACTCTATGCCTCTGGACAGAAAAGAGGAGGAAATAATTTCTCATCTAAAAATGTAGTTTAGACTATGTCTTGCTAAACTAAAGAAGAAAATGAATGTGCTAAGATGGTGCATTGATTCAACCAATAAGATATTCAATTACTACATTAGGTGGCCTCATGTGGTTGGAAAATAAAAGGAAAAGTTGGAGGAATTTGAGAATGAGCTTGTCAAAATCGGATAGGACTACAACATGTTATTGGATTAGGACGAAGAAGTTAAGAAGATGATTCATGTTTTGCAGGTTGAGCATGCAAAGGTTTACTCTGCCAAAAATACTCTTATGGACACTTTTTGGAAAGTGAAAGATCATATCGAATGCAGGCTGGAGCAAATGATTGAAATTATAAAGAAAGGAGAAAAGTTGGATGATGCCATCACCATTCTTGAATCCCTTGTCTAGATTATCAATAGGACATCAAAGAATAACAACTTGATTATAGCATTGGGATTGTGGTGGACTCTTGGAAGAAATTTCTTCCAGAAATGAAAGTCAAGTATAAAATAATCTTCTAATTTGTGCAACAGTTTTTCCAAATTTTGATCAAACTCTCTATTTTGCAAAAGGGAGAGTATAGTAAAATTTTGTTTAAAGGAGAGAATTGCAATGAAAGTAGTGAAATCTTTGTCATTGATGTCAAAGGGGGGGAGAATGCAGTGAAAAATTCCTTGACATCTTAAGGGGGAGTAGTAATTTTGGTTCTGATGTGTTCTTGAGTTTTGACACTTAGTCATTTTTCACTAAGTGTTGCCATCAATGCAAAAGGGGGGGATTGTTGGCATATGGATTTGAGAGATTTTTTTGGCTTCTTATGTTGTCATTCAAGGAAATTGGAGTTAGCAGTATGGTCCACAGTATTGAAGTTGCTCCTACCGGTAAGAGAAGTAAGAGACTATAATCTACTGGCAGAAAGTATGAAGTACAGGGTATCTGGTTGATAAGTTGATCTGAATACTTCACTAGATCACTATTTTTTGGTGTGGATCTCCAGGGAAGCTTGTTTAGCATGTATTCTATCCTATTGGTAAGTTTTGTGGTGTTGCATTAGTCAGAGTACGAGTTAAGAGATTTAGGAGAATGATTTATTGTTTATTTTCTCATTCTAGCAGACTTGTTGCGTATGATGTGTTGCAGATGAATAAGGAGTATGTGTTTAACTATTTCTTATGTTTGGAATTTTGTTTTGGGTCCCTACTATAATCTAGCCAACTTGTGAGGGTACGTATCAATTACAATTAGTGATTTGAGCCAACATGCGCAAGAATATTATATTTTGTTTTGAAGTCGACATATAATAAATTTCTTGTTAAAAGGATATATAAAGTAGATCGGAAAACCATTTTGAAATAATGATAGAAATGAGATAAAGTTGTAAGAAGGAATGTGTGTGTGAAAAAGTGCAGAACAACTATATGGGCTAATTTCAGAAGATCTGTTGAGCGAAATTTGTTTATGCCATAGAAGGGTTTCTACAGGAGAGCAGAGCAGAGCAAAAGTGTGAACTGGATAAAAGATCCAGAATCTAATTGTGTGCTAAATTGGAACTGAATCCAAGCATTTGTAGATGCTATACTCTTAGTTCAATTTTTTTTTGTAATATCAAATATATTTTGTAAGTCAGCGAGCCTTCTCTTTTGAGTAGTGAGCTCTAGGTAGTGTGCCTAAATGCAAGTGCATTCCCTTTTATCATAATTTTAATAGAGTATACTGTGTGGATTAATTTCCACCATGGTTTTTCCCTAACAGGGTTTCCACGTAAAAATCTTGGTGTTATGGTGTTCTTTAAAGTGTTTACATGTTTCATTTTGTGAATGCTATTGAGGGTTTAATTATTGTTGTTGATAGTTTAAGATCTGACTTGAAAATCAAATATTGTGGAACACTGATTCACCCCCCCTCTCAGTGTTCGTAGTGTCCAACAGGGTGAATCAGTGTTCTGCAATTTTTAACTTTATTAATCTGATGCTTAAAGCACTTACAACATTTGATCAAAAGAAAGATGCATGAACATAAGACAAGCAACCACAACACCATAACACAAGGATTTTTACATGGAAACCCTATTAGGGGAAAAACCACGGTGGAGGTCAATCCACAATATTATCTGAGTATACTCAAAAAGATGTTTTACAAAATGGGAATGCACTTGCATTCAGGCACACTTCCTAGAGCTCACTTCTTACAATCAATGTCAAAAGACAATTGGAGTGGTGAACTATGAAATAGCATCTACAAATGCCTAAGAATAGTTTCAGATATGCTCATAGATCAGATTCTTGACCTTCTGTTTGATTCTGCTCTTCTGCTTTGTTATGCTATAATTTGCTTCACAAATCCTCTTATGCACAAGTGAAACTATGCATAAACACACTCTTTGTACATATATCAAAATTATGCAATCGATCACTTATATATATATCCGCTACTAAGGATTTAATCGCTACATGTCGGCTTCAACAAAATAGAAAAATATTTACAAATTGTCAGCTCAAATCATGAATAGTATTCAATGCACACCCACCAAATTCAGCAAAAACATAGTGAGGACCCAAATTAACATGCTCGAACACAAAAACACTTAAACACTTACTCCTCGAATATCCGAAACACACTAAATTCACTTATTCGGCCTTCATGCACTGATGAACTAAAAATTAATCATCTAGATCTTCTAACTTGCACATGAATCAATACGAGGTTCTAATATTCAAAGATAAGATAGAACATATACCAAACTACCTTCCCTGAGATCCACAACTCAAAATAATAACAAAAAATTGCATACGAATTGATGAACACAATTATGTCAAATGCTCTGTTCTAGCTTGATAGTTAATCACTGATCTTCAATCTGAATACTAGTATTGATCAAATGATGTGCGGATCAAATCACTGACTAGATTTTCCATCAATGACAACACTAGAAAAAATTTCTAGTGTCTCTTGCCAACAATCTCCCCCTTTGGCATTGATGCAAACACTTAGTGAAAAATGACTAAGTGTCAAATCATTACCAACATAAATACATTGCCAACCTTCAAAACTCCAAAAATATCTTCAATCACAACTTAAAATTACAACTCCCCTTGAGATGAATATGTATTTTTCACTATTCTACTCTCCCCCTTTGACATCAATGGCAAAGATGGGAAATCCACATACCAAAAATCAAACAAAATTGCTGCATATGTACAAACTTGTTTCTACAACTTACACAAACTTGAAAATATCTACAAAATTGGTCTTCAACAAGTTCAAACTTGTGTCCCAGCCCTTCTTGAGACTCTCCAAAATAGTCATGTGACCACATAATAGATAATATTGCATCTCTATTGATTCAAGGTTCGTTGGATCATTGACCGCCATAACATCTTGTGCTTCCTTCAAAGCATTAAGCATTGTTTCCATCTTAGGACCAATTAGTCCTCTAAGCTCACAAACCCTTTCAACAATTTTTCCTTCTTCATGCTTCATACTTTTGATCTTGTCAAGCAGGGATATGACTTGACCTTCTTTCTTTCCAACAAAAATGGTTAGAGGATCAAATGTTTGAGTGATATCTGCTAACTGTTTCTCAAATTCTTTCATTTTCTTTCCAATATCCTCAGTGAACTTAGATAAAGATAAACATGACTTATAAATGTTTCCACCTTCAGACAAATCACTTTGAATATTCTTTACACAAGTAGCTAATGAAGATTTACCATTAGCTATCATTCCTTTCAACCTACTGAACCTTAACCATAGCTGACTTCTCAAGTGACTCAAAATGAGTACTTACAGAATTGACAAGCTTCTTCAATTGACCAGATGGAGAATCAGATGAATTCTTGACATATGAAGGCATAATCTTCTCTAGAATACCGGATGCAAGATTCAATTGCTCACTATCTTCAATACGCAATTTAAGAATTTCTTCCCTTGTCTTGGCTTGAGCAAACGATGCAACTTTCAGCTTCTCAATGGGAGAGAAAGTAGCCAAGTTAATAGGACCTTTAATCAATTCATAATCAAGCTCTTCCTGTTGATCTTCCAAGAACTCCTTTACTGCCTTAGCAGTGTCTCTTGCTTCCACAAGAATCTCCTTCACTTCATCCTTCTTCTCTTCAGTCGCTGATTCTTTCATAGCTTTAGGAATCTCTTTTTCTTCAACCGACACAACTTTAGGAGCTTTAGTCTCCATAGGAATTTCAGCATCATGAATATCTAGAGGATTCAGAGTATCCTCAAAAGTATCTTCTTTTCCTTCTTCATTTACCGGATCAGATGAAACATCTTCAACATGCACTTCTTTAGAGACAACATTGTATCTATTCTTTAATAGAATTTCCTTAAGGATTTTATTAGTATCCTTTGCCACCTCTTCAGTCTTTCCAATCATTGGCTTGTTCACCCTTGTTTTTCTCTTAAAATCCCTTTTTGCTTCATTAAGAATATTCTTCAACTCTTCTAATGACATCACCAGAAACAGATCAACAAGTATCTATTCTCTCATTTGTTCTTCTTTTGTCCTTGCATTCACTCTTCTCATTTATAAAACTTCATATAGACCTTTGGGTAACATAGACATTATTGCAATAAGAGCCATATTGAAATTATTCAAGTATTTTATTGAAGCTTCCTCAAGAACTCTTTTACCAACACTGCCAAAGGTGTCATACCATTCACAAAGAGGCCTAAGATTACCATCTTTAATCAAGGCTTTCTCCACTTCTTCTATAGGCATATCTGATTTTTCTATCCTCATCTTTTTCTTTCCTTTCTCCTCTTCACCAAAGGGCTTTTCCTTAGAAACTTTTGTTGCTTGGGTGCCCATATGCTTTATTTCCCTTACCTCTTCATCTTTTGAGACAACAGGATAGACTCATGTGCTCTTATCCTTCTTCCTCTTATCGGATTCCTTGGCTTGAGTTTTCATAGGGGTTGACTTCTTTGCAGGACCGAATAGGGGTGCAGAGCTCCTTGTTGATCTAGTTCAGGCATAGGATGTTGTTGGACTAGCATATTCAGTTCTAGTAGATTCTTCTACTTTAGCTTGTTCTCTCTTCCTTCTGGCTTCTCTCACAACTTCTACAGATATACCCATGCTCTCCGCAAAGGATTCAACTTCCTTTCTTACTCTTTGGACTATCATTGGTTTCTTCAACTGCTCATGTACTTGCATATATTTTTCTTCATAGGTTCCAAACCTCTCTTCTATCAAATCCCAAGGCTTACTCAAAAAATGTTGTGCATATAGTTCCAAGATGTTCCCTTCAACTTCATAGCCCATTGGAATAATCCAGACCGTTCTAGGATCTAAAAACTTCCATCAAGCATTGATCAATATCCATCATAAAAAAAATTGTGTCCTTATACTTCTCCACAATAGAAGTAGGTATCCTTTCCTTGGCTTGCATTTCATTCTAAAAGTTCTTGAGATAGCCCTAGATTACAATTTTCCTAGCTTTACTATCACCAATGTTGTATAACATGTCTCTAATATGAAAAACTACATGCTTGTCACCTTGCCAATGCACTTTTCCAACTCCCAAAACTTCATTCATGAAATAAAAGAATAAACACAGTAGTAGATTACCATATTTAAAGGAATTATTCTTATCTTTCTTGATCTCACCAAGATTCTCCATAAGCTGACTTCGAAGTAACTCACACAGGTCATATTCTGCATTCTCCTTCACCATCTAATATGTTGCATAGATAGTTGTACCAGATATAGAATTATCCCGACTAGAATGATAGATCTTGTAACCAATGACCAAAGAGGAAAATTTCACATCCACATAAATAATATCATCAATTGTCATAGCTCTTTTATCAAACACTGAACCGGTTGCATCAGTAACTATCTGGTGATGGGAGATATAAAATACTTTCATTTAAGGCTTTTTATGTTTAAAAAGACTTGTTTTTATTGTTAATTGACATGACTGGCGGTAGACAATAGATTAGCATATTTGCTTATTTTACTTTATGTTTAACTAAATTAGTGAATATTTTGGAAGTAATAGCTTATGTTAAATGCATTTCTTTATGATGACTTTGGATGAGATGATTATGCTGCATTAATCTTTATTACCATGATTGTTGTCCTTTTCATAAGGGTTTTTAACAACATATCTTAAAGATTGATGAGACAGTTAAAATCTCTATCTAATCATGAGGAATGAATACGCCATAGATAGGCCCTGCTGGATGATGAGTCACTCAAAGTCTGAATTGACTTCTTCATAGTTGGTTGAGGAACTTTTACTTCTAGCGCCAATCTCGTGTAGTTCTGGCATAGTCCTCCTTAGTCAACTTCAGTTCTATTTTTAGTTTCATTTGTAATTTGTAGTTGGTCACCTTATGTTTTGGCAGTTAACGCCATGTTAGAAGCTAATAAGAATATTTTATAAATATCCACATTTTGGTCTTAGTTAGGAGTTAGATAATTTGCAATAAGAATTTATGTAATCACATGCAATAATTTGTTCTACATTCTACTTTTGATCAATGAGAAAGGAAGCAAGAAGTTAATTAATTCACTGTGTTGAAGGATCTTACCTGAGGAAGAGCAGGGCTCGCTCAACCTTTGGAACGATCTTATGGTATTTTTGTTAAGTGTTGTTATTTTCTGATTCATTAATATTAAATCTGTAGTAGAAACTAATTTTGAATTGTTCAATCATTAAAATCATCTTCTATCTTGGTAAATGTCAAGATCGGATAATCACTTCTATTTACAATTACATTTCAAAGTTTCAATTTCTTATGGTTAAGATCAAATTGTTAGAATGGTTAGATTTGTTTATTAGAAATGTTGAATTGAACCATTAGAATCATTAAACATGTTTCTTATATAAATTAGGTTTAGATGCCATTTGAATCAGTTAGAATTAATGTTTGTTTGTTAAGCTTCATTAAAACAATGTTAGCAATTTATGGAAGATGGATTTGAAGTCTGTTCAGAATATGTTCATGGAGATTAGTCTTTATGCTTTTTAGAATAATCGTCATTTTCCTACAATTCATTCCTGCTCTGAAATTAGCATTTACTTTCTAGCAATTAAGTTATGGATTTATTTTAAAGCAAAATATAATTAATTTGGAATTTTGTGTTTTAGATTAGGGATTAAAGTAATCATTAATTGTCTCCATGAATTGGTCTAAATCGAAGTCAATAAAGTCATAATTAAGTCAGCAGGATTTTAAATTAGAAGTTAAAGTAGATTTAAATCTTAGGAATTAGTCGCTACAGTTTAGTTCCTGAAAGCTCCCGAAGAGCTCCCAAGAGCTCCTGAAAGCTCCTGAAGTAGGAAAAACAATACTTGAAGTCACTATTTATAGTGCAAACCCCCCAAAATAATTTGTGACAACTATCCTTATCGCATATTGCTCTGAGACACACCCGGTTCGATAAAAGAATTAATTAAATGATGTAATTTGTGACATCAATGATCTTACCCATCATTTTTGGTGCCGTTGCTAGGGATACTTAAATGATTTGGATATTTAGTGTGAAGCCTTAGTGTTGATAGGGAAGAGATATCTAAAAATGTGGATGAGACGAAGCAGAGACTAACTAGGAAGGTTTCTTCCACGAAACATTGACATTAGAAGAAGTCTTGATTTTAATCAAGAGGATATCCAACAATACCAAATTGAAAATCAAGAAATTAATTAGGAAAACCCCATTGAAAATCAAGAAGAGAATAGAAATCCAATTCTAGGAGAAGAAATGGGTGACCAACCGATACGTCCACCAACAAATAGAACCTTTTCAAATCCTATTAATCTTGAAAGATAGCTTGATGAACCCCCTATGAAAAACATTTCGCCCTCAATTCTTCCAACATTTAGGTAAAAGACTACAGAAGAACCTGATCAATTCCTGTTTGAATTCAAAATATTATGTCAAACCTATGATTAGTCAACTGATAATCAGAAGTTGAAGCTGTGTCCTACTTTGAAAGAATCAGCTTTAAGATGGTTTATGGGTTTAGGGTTAGGAACGATTAGGACTTGGTAGTAGATGGAGACCAAATTCTTGGAAAAATACCAGGATTACTGTCGAGTGAGAGATAGAAAGGAGGAACTATTTCACATAAAGTAATTAGAAGACGAAATTCTAGAAGACTATGCTGATAGATTTCAATTTGTACATCAAAGGTGCTCTAATGGGCTCGATGATGAAATCAGAAAAACAATTTTCCTGTGAGGGATTGAAGATGAGTCTAGAGAATCCTTTAACCTGATAGGAAAGGGAGACATTAACAAGCTTTCCTTGGATGACATTGTGGAGATCTATAGAAACTACTCTAGAACTAGAGTGGGGACTCAAACTCCAGGAGGAACAAGACTCACACCACTGATGTATCCGAAGTAATGGAAGAATTTTCCAACATGAAGACTGATCTGCTACTACATCTTAACATGCAAGGAGAAAAGAGGAGCACTGAACCTTTGTCAATTTATTGTTCCAAATGTAGGGGACAACACCTTTTGAGGGAATGCCCATTAAATCAGGTTGAATTTTGTGAGATGTGTGAAAAACCACACCCGACCAGTTCTTGCAATCTTTTGGTAGGAATAAAGAACAATATCAAGAAACCACCAGTAATCAAGGAAGAGCTCAATTATGTTGGCCAAAGACCTCAGAACCAAGGGTATAACAAAAATCAAAGACAATATGGTTCACAATAAAACTGGAATCAAAATCCATGGCAGAACCAAAATCAATGGACCCCCTAATATCAACCACAACCCCCACCTACATATTGGGGGAAAGTAGAGTGGATGAATCCCCAATGAAACCAATGCCAGTGGCAGTCTAACTAGCAACCACAATGGCAATCAAATCAATCCTCATGGCAGCAGAATCAAAACCAATTCCAACCATGGTAGAATTAGGGACAAAAACGACCATGGGTACAAACACCTCCAGCCCTTAATGCCCCTAATGCTTCCAAAAATCAAGTGAATCAACCCCAAATTCCAACTCAACCGGTTTCCAATCCAAAAAATGCACAAATTGATACAAACAACCCAAATGTAAATGTAGTAGATGTTAATGACATACAGTTGCGAAGTTGAAATGTGCAAACTGCACCAACCAAGACAATTCTAGAAAGAGAGGAAGAAAACAAAGAACAATTGTTGGAAGAAGAACAAACTGTCGAAAAAGCTCCCTATCCTGAGAGATTGCATGAAGAGAAAACTATTCCTCAAACCTCTTCCCCTCACTACATGAATGTAATCGATTCACAACTTATTAGAGAGTTGAAAAATATTAACATAGAGATACCTCTATTATAGGCAATCAAGGATATACCAGAGATCAATTAGTTAGTAAAATCCCTTTGCATGAAGACTCCATGAAGGAAAAATAAAATGCCTTCAACAATTCAAGTAGGGACTAAAATTACTGATGTGTTATCAGGAAGAATTTTTCCACAAAAATATAATGATCCTGGTAGCCCTATCATAACACTGAGTATAAATGGATTTGAAATACCAAATGTCCTGATTGTCTTAGGAGCTGTCATAAATGTCATTACATCTGATACAGTTGAAAAGCTAGGAATGACAACAATTCATCCAACAACAACTGTTTTGCAGTTGGCTGATCAATCAACTACAAAACCAGAAGGTATTATAGAAGAAATCATGGTCACAATTGATACATCGGATTACCCAATCAAATTTTTGGTTCTTAAAGCCAGAAGGAAAGATTCTAGATACCCAATCATATTAGGCAGACCATGGTTGGCTACCACTACAACCTTAATTAACTGTAGATCAGGAAGAATGATAATCACTAATGGACAAAAACAAAAAGAATTGTCACTTTATCCACTTGCACAACCATCAATTCAAACAAACACTCAACTTTTGGTGGATGAGGATTTAGATTCGAAAGGTGATGGTATTATGGAATTAGCAATGGTAACCATAAGCAAACATATCCAAGAATGTGAAGAACAAGAGATAATTTCAGAAAGTGAGCAAGATAATTGTCAAACAACATTACATGAACAACATTGTTGTCCTTTGAATACTCTTGTTGAGGAATCAATAAATTCTAAAATGGACATAAAGGAGATTATAGTAGCAGGAGATAAGCCCCTTAATATCAATTCAACCTTATCCCCAACGCAAGAGGAAAAATTGAAAGAAATTTTAGAAAAACACATTGAAGCGTTTGCTTGGGAATATACTGATATGAGAGGTATCCATCCTTCAATTTGTAGTCATCACATCTACACAAAATATGTCAAACCAATAAGACAAGGACAAAGGTGAATTGATCCTGTTCTTCGTGACATTATTAAAAAAGAAATTAAGAAGTTGCTTAACATAGGATTCATATACCCAATATCTGATAGTCAGTGGGTCTCTCCACTAGTTATAGTTCCAAAGAAAAATGGTAAATGGAAAGTCTGCATAGACTATAGAGAATTGAATAAGGCCACAAAAAAAGACCATTTCCCATTTCCATTTATCGACCAAGTACTAGACAATCTAGCAGGCAGTAACTACTTCTCATTTCTTGATGGCTTTAGTGGATATAACCAAATCCAAGTAGCCCCTGAAGATCAAGAAAAAACTACCTTTACCTATCCTTGGGGTATGTATGCATATACAGTCTTACCATTTGGACCTTTACCTATCCTTGGGGTATGTATGCATATACAGTCTTACCATTTGGACTATGTAATGCACCTGCGACATTTCAAAGAGCAGTACTTGCAATATTTGTAGATTTCACCACTTCATGTGTAGAAATCTATATGGATGACTTTACAGTCCATGCTAAAACATATGATGAAGCATTAAAAAACCTAGAAAAGGTTTTACAATGTTGCAAAGATCATAGGTTATCACTCAATCATGAGAAAAGTTCCATTATGATGACAGAGGGAATTGTTTTGGGCCATCACATCTCAAAAGAGGGGATAAAGGTTGATCCCAAGAAGGTTGAGATCATACAGAACATTGAAATCCCTAAGAACCAAAATGGAGTGAGAAATTTTCTTGGGCATGTAGGGTATTATAGAATATTTATAGAAGGATTTAGTAAAATAGCATCACCACTATTCACCCTACTCAAAAAAGAAGAAGAATTTGTATGGATAGAGGATTGTCAGAAATACTTTGAAAAAATTAAGATAGCTCTAACAACTTCAC
>VDFB02047230.1:424893069-424905594 GCA_007258455.2 Sequoia sempervirens
AGATGAGTCTAGAGAATCCTTGAACCTGATGGGAAAGGGAGACATTAATAAGCTTTCCTTGGATGACATTGTGGAGATCTATAGAAACTACTCTAGAACTAGAGTGGGGACTAGAAACTCTAGGAGGAACAAGACTCACACCACTGATGTATCCAAAGTAATGGAAGAATTGGAAAACATGAAGACTAATCTGCTACTACATCTTAACATGCAAGGAGAAAAGAGGACCACTAAACTATTGTCAATTTATTGTTCCAAATGTAGGGGAAAACACCTTTTGAGGGAATGCCCATTAAATTAGGATGAAATCTGTGAGATCTGTGACAAAACACACCTGACCAGTTCCTGCAATATTTTGGTAGGAATAAAAAGCAATATCAAGAAACCACTAGTGGTTGAAGAAGAGCTCAATAATGTCAGCCAAAGACCTTAGAACCAAGGGTATAACACAAATCAAAGACAATATGGTTCATAGTCAAAATGGAATCAAAACCCATGGCAAAACCAAAATCAATGGACCCCCTAATATCAGCCACAACCCCCACCTACATATTGGGGACAACTAGAATGGATGAGTCCCCAATGTAACCAATCCCAATGGCAGACTAACCAGCAACCACAATGGCAAGCAAATCAATCCTCATGGCAATAGAATCAAAACCAATTCCAACCATGGAAAAATCAGGGACAAAATGACCCTGGGGACAAGCACCTCTTGCCCTTAATGCCCCTAATGCTTCCAATGATCAAGTGAATCAACCCAAAATGCTAGCTCAACTAGTTCCCAATCCAAAAAATGCAATAATTGATACAAACAACCCTAATGTAAATGTAGTAGATGTTAATGACATATAGTTGTGAAGTCAAAATGTGCAAACTACACCAACTAAGAAAATTCCAGAAAGAGAGGAAGAAAACAAAGAAAAAATTTTGGAAGGGAAACAAAATATCGAACAAGCTCCCTATCCCGAGAGATTTCACAAAGGGAAAACTAATCCTCAAACCTCTTCCCCTAACTACATGAATGCAATCGATTCACAACTTCTTAGAGAGTTGAAAATTTTTAACATTGAGATACCTTTGTTACAGGGAATCAAAGATATACCCAAGATCAATCAGTTAGTAAAATCCCTTTGCATGAAGATGCCAGGAAGGAAAAAGAAAATGCCTTCAACAATTCAAGTAGGGACTAAACTTACTGATGTGTTATCAGGAAGACTGCTTCCACAAAAATATAATGATCCTAGTAGCCCTGTCATAACATTGACTATTAATGGAATTGAAATACCAAATGTTCTAATTGACTTAGGAGCTTTCATAAATTTCATTACATCTGATATAGTTAAAATCTAGGAATGACAACAATTCAGCCAACAACAACTGTTTTACAATTGGTTGATCAATCAACTACAAAACTAGAAGGTATTAGAAGAAATCATGGTCACAATTGATACATGGTATTACCCAGTCAACTTTTTGGTTCTCAAAGCCAGAAGGAAAGATTCTAGATACCAAATCATATTAGGTAGACCATGGTTGGCTACTATTGCAGCCTTAATTGATTGTAGATTAGGAAGCATGATAATCACCAATGGAAAAAAACAAAAAGAATTGTCACTTTATCCACCTACACAACCATCAATTCAAACAAACACTCAACTTTTGGTGGATGAGGATTTAGAATCAGAAGGTGATGGTATTGTGGAATTAGCAATGGTAACCATAAGCGAACATATCCAAGAATGTGAAGAACAAGAGATAATTTCAGAAAATGAGTAAGATAATTGTCAAACAACATTACATGAACAACATTGTTGTCCTCTAAATACTCTTGTTGAGAAAGCAATAAATTCTAAAACAGACACAAAGGAGATTACAGTAGTAGGAGATAAACCCCTTAATATCAATTCAACCTTATCCCCAATGCAAGAGGAAAAATTGAATTTTTTTTTAGAAAAACACATCGGAGCGTTTTCTTGGGAATATACTGATATGAGAGGTGTCCATCCTTCAATCTGTAGTCATCACATCTACACAGAAGATGTCAAACCAATAAGACAAGGACAAAGGCGAATTAATCCTGTTCTTCATGACATTGTTAAAAAAGAAATTGAGAAGCTGCTTAATGTAGGATTCATATACCCAATATCTGATAGTCAGTGGGTCTCTCCACTAGTTATAGTTCCAAAGAAAAATGGTAAATGGAAAGTCTGCATAGACTATAGAGAATTGAATAAGGCCACTAAAAAAGACCATTTCCCATTGCCATTTATCGACCAGGTACTAGACAATCTAGCAGGCAACAACTACTTCTCATTTCTTGATGGATTTAGTGGATATAACCAGATCCAAGTAGCCCATGAAGATCAAGAAAAAACTACCTTTACCTGTCCTTGGGGTACATATGCATATACAATCTTACCATTTGGACTATGTAATGCACCTGTGACATTTCAAAGAGCAGTACTTGCAATATTTGTAGATTTCACCACTTCATGTGTAGAAATCTATATGGATGACTTTATAGTCCATGCTAAAACATATGATGAAGCATTACAAAACCTAGAAAATGTTTTACAATGTTGCAAAGATCATAGGTTATCACTCAATCATGAGAAAAGTTCCATTATGATGACAGAGGGAATTGTTTTGGGCCATCACATCTCAAAAGAGGGGATAAAGGTTGATCCCAAGAAGGTTGAGATCATACAGAACATTGAAATCCCTAAGAACCAAAATGGAGTAAGAAATTTTCTTGGGCATGTAGGGTATTATAGAATATTTATAGAAGGATTCAGTAAAATAGCATCACCACTATTCACCCTACTCAAAAAAGAAGAAGAATTTGTATGGACAGAGGATTGTCAGAAATCCTTTGAAAAAATTAAGATAGCTCTAACAACTTCACCCATTATCAAAGGACCAGTTTGGGGAGATCATTTTCACATACATGCAAATGCATCTAATTTTTCCATTGGTATAGTATTAGGACAACAAAATGAAAATGATGCCATGCATGCGATTTACTATGTTAGCAAAAACTTAAATCCTGTCGAAAGAAACTACACAACAAAAAAAAAGGAATTTTTAGCTGTAGTATATGTAATAAATAAATTTAGACATTATATTATAGGCTATAAAATCTACATACATACAGACCATGCTGCAATCAGATATCTAATGAATAAAGTAGTGGTAGGTGGACGCATTATCAGATGGTTACTTTTATTGCAAGAATTTGATGTAACTATCGTTGATAAGCTTGGAAAGGACAATGTTGTTGCTGAATTTCTTTCCATAATTGTTTTACAGGATAACCAAGAACCAGTGGATGATGCATTTCCAGACAAACACTTATTTGCTATATCAGTTCATCCACCATGGTTTGCTGATTTGGAAAATTACCTTGTTAGAGGAAAATGTCCAAGTCAATTTAGTAATAAGAAAAAAAAGAGGTTAATCCGTGAAAGTTCCAAATTTCAATGGATTGATGGTCTTCTATTTAAATTATGTCCTGACCATGTTTTACACAGATGTGTAACAGAATTGGAATTTTATGATGTAGTGCATTCCTTCCATCACAAACCTGAAGGAGGACACTTTTCAGTTGTAAGAACAATTCACAAAATCTTGGGAGCTGGCTACTTTTGGCCAACAATGACAAAGGATGCAACATTCTTTGTCAGACACTGTGATGAGTGCCAAAGAATGGGGAGGCCTACAACAGCCATGGAGATGCCACTGCAGCCATAAATAGCTCTTGAACCATTTGAAAAGTGGGGCATTGAATTTGTGGGACCAATAGATCCACCTTCTAGGGGTCAAAGATATATCCTTGTTTGTACTGATTATGCAACAAAATGGGCTGAGGTGAAGGCACTACCAGCAACAAAAGAAGATAAAGTTGCAGACTTTCTGTACAAGAAAATTCTCTAATGGTTTGGTGCACCCAGAGAGATTGTTTCAGATCAGGGACCACAATCTATGTTAGCAATGATGGAAGCATTTCTACAGAGGTACCAAATAACTCACAAAAAATATTTGCCTTATCACCCACATGCGAATGGACAAATAGAGGTCACAAATAGAGAATTAGAGAATATTCTAACAAAAATAGTTTCTTTGAAGAAAAAAGATTGGGTAGATAGGCTAGATGAAGCATTCTGGACCTATAACACCATGTGGAAAACAACGACTGGGTTCTCTCCCTATGAACTTGTGTATGGAAAGAAACCAGTCATGCCAATTAAATTTGAGTTGAAAACATTGAAGACAGTAGTAGAAGTTGGGATTGACCTGCCAGAAGAAGAGAAAAGCATAATTTTGCAGCTTAATAAACTTGATGAAATGAGAATGGAGGAACTTCAACATACATAAGTGATTCAAAATCAAAGGAAGGAATGGCATGATAAACATATTGTGTCCAGATAGTTCAAAAAGGGAGATTGGGCGCTATTATTTGACTCCAGATCTGAAGAGTTTAAAGGAAAGTTCCATACCAGATGGCTGGGACCTTATGAGATACAACGAGTGTTCGAGAATGGAGTTGTCTAGTTAGTTCCAATTGATGGAGAGAAAAGAGTTATGTTAGTCAATGGTCATCGACTGAAAACTTACCATAAGCTAGCAACAAAGGAGAAATTTTTGGATGAAGTGCAACACAGAATTGAACATTTTCTCATGGAAGATATCTCTTCCATGAGAGAAGATCTTTGAAACTTTGAAGAAGGCACAAATAAACAAGGTAAATTGAAAATGCGCAATTGGTGGTTTACCTTGAGAAAAATGGAAGTAAATTGAAAATCAGCAAATGGCGGTTTACTTTCAGTAATTAAAAATAAATAAAAAATTGATGACTAAAAACCAGAAATGGCGGTCTATCTAAGTTAACTTATGAAAGCTCCTGAAGGCTCCTGAAGAACCCCTCAATCTCTTGAAGGCTCCTAAAAATCTTGAAGACTGAAGACTCTAAAGACTCTGTTTTTGCTCAAAAGCTCCTAAAGACTCTTGAAATTCCAAGCTCCTGAGAGCTCCTAAAGACTCTTGATGAACTCCTAAAGGCTCTTGAAGAACTCAAGGGATCAAAATAAATTAAGGTGCACATTTAATGTAAATATTGTTTTCAAAGTTATTTTCTAAAGTAGTTAGACTAATTTAAAATAGGTAAATATTTATGAATCTAGACATCTTCGCCACAATGTTAATTAAATGATAATAATAATTCCACTATTAATCATTTCAAAAAGTGACAGATTGTCAGAATAAGGAATGATGTGACATGGATGATGTCGGTTGAGGACAACGAATCTCTTCATGATTAGGTTTTCTTTTCAAAAATCTTCCCAAGTACATGATGACATGTGTAATGAATGCTACCAACCTTGCGAATTGAATTGCAAGTTTCAAGTTGTGGTGTGTGAATCATCCAGAGTAGTAAAGGAATTAAATGCAGGCGATTAAAGGCATGTTATGTCATTTTCGAAATTGGCTACTCCCAAATCAAGAAACAAATTATTCCACACTTTTTTTGGTAAGTAATTCAGACTGCCAGTTGAAGTCTACCATTTTTGATAGAGAAAGATGGGGAATAAGAGAAATTATGAACTAGAGAACTTCAATCTTGATTCAGAGACCAGAAGATTGTTTGAAGAAGTTGGGTGGATAAATTTTGTGATGCAATATGAAGGCTTCCAACCATAATGGTTAGGGAATTTGTGACAAAATTCAACGTGAATGTCACCAGGGTAAGGGGAGAAGTAATAGAAGTCACACCAGAAATTATAAGTGAAATTTCTGGGATTCCGAATGAAGGAAAACCAGTTAACAAAGATCGGGTTAAGTTTGAGAAATTGGTGGCTGCATTTTACCAGGAGCCAGAAAGAAGGCCAGAGATATAAATGCACAAAGGAGACTAGTGTGGCATAGCTCGTAATAGTTTGGATGAGCCATGGAGGACTGTTGCGACTTGGCTTATGAAGTTCTTCACCTGCGATGGGTAGTATGGTACAATATTGGGTCCAGGAATGCAACTTTTAATACATTTAAGGTATGGTCAGACAAAACCTTCAGCTAGGATAAATTTTCTAGCGTTCTTATTTCAAAAAATTTCTTCCATGATTTTGAGAGTGAAAGCTAAGGGGGGAATCTTCTATGAAATACTAGGGGTTGATACATTTGATAATTAAATACCATATCTTAAAAAAAGAAACTGGGAAGTAGGGCTGGTTATAATTTTTGTCTACGCCTGTAGGAAAGCAAAAAGGGAGACCCACAAGGGGACCCTAAGCCAAAAAGACAAAAATGGAGGAAGGAGAATATTCCAAGAAAATAGGAAAAAGAAAATTGCCAGAGATATCTAGGGTAACATGTACTAGGTCAAAAAGGAAGAGACAAGTACATGAGGAAAACCCTAGACATGCTAAAACTATAGTGTCCACTCCTGAAGAGGCACCTATAAGTCAAACCCCTATTTCTGGAAGCCCTGTTAAATCCCCTGAACATGAAGATACCTATACCCCTATACAATCTCCTGAGAGACCTCAAAGTCCCCCTGAAAACCCAATGCCGACTCGTGAAGATAACCCTATTTTTGAAGTCTACGACTCTACTGAAGAGTTTGGCGCACAATCTGAAGAGCAAGAGGCCTCTGAAGAATTTGAACAAGAAGAGACTATGAAATCCCCTATACCTTCCCCACAACATGAGAAGAGGAAAGGGAAAGAGCCTTTAATTGAAGAAGAGGGACCCCAAGAAGAATTGAATACAAAAGAATTAGAGACTGAGGAATTGCTGAGAACAATGAAAATGTCCCGTTTAGAGGCCGAATTAGAACAAGAAAGAAGAAATGTGCAATTATTTGAAGATAAATTAAGAAGAAAATAAGAAGAATTGCAACAATTAGTCTGCAAAAATCAAGCAATGGAAAGGAAAGTTGAGAAAAATGATGCAAGGATTAAAGAACAATTAAGTAAAATAGAGGATGCCCTGCAACAAGCTAGTGTGCAAGCATTAATAAGTGCAGAGGAAATTTCAAAATTGAAGAGTTGCAACAGAAAGAAGAAGAATTAAAGCAGCAATCCATGTGGTTTTATGCACAAGAAGCCTCTACTTCCACCACTCCTCCACGCAGGATTGCATTACCTTCTGTTATACCTCATATTCCTTCCACTCCTCCTATGCAACCAACTCCAGTTCAGCCTCGATACCGTTCTTTGGCAGTTTTCAAATATAAGGAGGAAAACAAAGTGTTGAAAGAGTGGATATAGAATTTAGAAAAAAAAAAGAATGAGATTGAGAGAAGACTTGAATGGGTGGCAGAAGTCAGTTCTGCCATGCTTTCCATGGGAAGACTGGCTACAACATATTCTTTGTTTCTTAGAGAAAAGTTTTTAGAATGGAAAATAAATCAGTTAATTTTGGGAAGGAGTCTAGATTACAATGAAGATCATGATTTCCTTAAAGATTACTTTAACAACCACCCTGACATTCAGAATTTAATGTGTGAGTTTTACCAACATGGGTTTTTAATGGGGGATAATGATGACACAATCTTGAATATATATGTTGGTGAACTTTAGATAAGGTCATTTGTTTCTTTAATGCAAAACCAGGTGGATTGGTCAAATAGAATGAATAAGTACAAATAATCTCAAAGAAAATATGGGTTGCCAATTAGACCTGAAAAGTTGCATGCTGAATTATATATCAAAGTTGTAAGATCAATGGTCAGGTTAAATGATGTTAATCCCCTCTATGTCTCAAATTTTTTTGATAGCATTGCATCATTCCAGAATGTGGAAGCAACACTCCCGCCATTATCACTATGGTCCTGTGAAGAAAGGTACCAACTTATTCCAGAATCAGTCAAGAGAAGGGAGCCAATTAGTCCAAATAATATTAGTTGGAGTTTAGTCAGAGTCAGACATGTCATCACTCTAATCCAACAACACAAAGAATTCTGGGTAGGCATGAGATTCAGAATGCCGATTATTATAATGCCAACACCAAAGCTAAAGGAAATGAAAAATATACCAGCTCCAGTAATGAGGGTGTGGTTTGAGAACTTAAGACAAAACTATGGCTATGCACTTAATACCAAATTGCCGGAACAGTACAGAGAGGGTGTTTTTGACTCCTGCATTTAGATGGAGGCACTAAACATAGAGAAAGAGAACACCATAGTTCTGGATGATGAACCATGAGGACATGTTCCAAAGCAAGTTTGGGAGAAAATGATGGGAGATATAAAATACTTTCATTTAAGGATTTTTATGTTTAAAAAGACTTGTTTTTATTGTTAATTGACATGACTGGTGGTAGACAATAGATTAACATATTTTCTTATTTTACTTTATGTTTAACTAAATTAGAAAATATTTTGGAAGTAATAGCTTATGTTAAATGCGTTGCTTTATGATGACTTTGGATGAGATGATTATGCTACATTAATCTTTATTACCATGATTGTTGTCCTTTTCATAAGGGTTTTTAACAGGGTATCTTAAAGATTGATGAGATGGTTAAACTCTCTATCTAATCATGAGGAATGATTATGCCATAGATAGACCCTGTTGGATGATGAGTCACTCAAAGTCTGAATCGACTTCTTCATATTTGGTTGAGGAACTTTTACTTCCAGCACCAATCTTGTGTAGTTCTGGCATAGTCCTCCTTAGTCAACTTCAATTCTATTTTTAGTTTCAATTTTTAATCTGTAGTTGGTCACCTTATGTTTTGGTAGTTAATGCCATGTTAGAAGCTAATAAGGATATTTTATAAATATCCACATTTCGGTCTTAGTTAGGAGTTAGATAATTTGCAATCAAAATTTATATAATCACAAGCAATACTTTGTTCTACGTTCTACTTTTGATCAATGAGAAAGGAAGCAAGAAGTTAATTAATTCACTATGTTGAAGGATCTTACCTGAGGAAGAGCAGAGCCCTCTCAACCTTTGGAACAATCTTATGGTATTTTTGTTAAGTGCTATTATTTTCTGATTCATTAATATTAAATCTGTAGTAGAAACTGATTTTGAATTGTTCAATCATTAAAATCATCTTCTATCTTGGTAAATGTTAAGATCAGATAATCACTTATGTTTACAATTACATTTCGAAGTTTCAGTTTCTTATGGTTAAGATAAAATTGTTAGAATGGTTAGATTTGTTTATTAGAAATGTTGAATTGAACCATTAGAATTATTAAACAGGTTTCTTATATAAATTAGATTTAGATTTTGTTCGAATCAGTTAGAATTAATATTTGCTTGTTAAGATTCATTAAAACAATGTTAGGAATTTATGGAAAGATGGAGTTGAAGTCTATTCAGAATTTGTTCATGGAGATTAGTCTTTATGCTTTTTAGAATAATTGTCATTTTCTTGCAATTCATTCCTACTCTTAAATTAGTATTTACTTTCCAACAATTAAGTTATGGATTTATTTTAAAGCAAAATAGAATTAATTTGGAATTATGTGTTTTAGATTAGGGATTAAAGTAATCATTAATTGTCTCCATGAATTGGTCTAAATCGAAGTCAATAAAGTTAGAATTAAGTCACCAGGATTTTAAATTAGAAGTTAAAGTAGATTTAAATCTTAGGAATCAGTCGCTACAATTTAGCTCCTGAAAGCTCCTAAAGAGCTCCCAAGAGATCTTGAAAGCTCCTAAAGTAGGAAAAATGATACCTGAAGTTGTTGTTTACAGTGCAAACCCCCCAAAAGAATCTGTGACATCTATCCTTATCGCATATTGCTCTGAGACATACCCGATTCAATAAAAGAATTAATTAAATGATGCAAGTTGTGACATCAACAACCTTGCCCATCATCTGGTTCTTCACGGACTTCATGATCGACAACCCGCCAGAGGAATTTAGACCAGTAACAATGCTTATGGCTTCTTTTGTAATCTTAAAAGTCTGAATCAACCACATAAACTCAGCATGAACTCGGCTCAAAATATACTAGACCCACTCGCTTTCATCAAACACGAGAAACTTCACAATCTATGTCAATTGCTTCTCCTCTAAGGTTTTGAATTCAGGTTTTACCTTGAAATCTTCTCCAACTATAAGATTTGTATAAAAATTCAATAATTTCAAGCTCCCTAACTCCTCAATATTTGCATGAATGTATGCCCTAATGTATTCAATATGTAAGACGTCGTATGAAATAGAAAAAAATGCACCTAAGGGCTCGGTCTCAACAAACTTGAAGGGATGCCACTTGAATTTTGGACGGGGTCTATCCTTGACATCAACTACCAATGGAGTAGCCATTTTCACAAATTCACAAATTCACAAGTTTTCTCAATAAATACCTTTTCACTAGATTAGGTTTTGATCACTGAATCACCTTCACACTTGAATCTCACCACAATTCACCAAAGTTCACTTCAGAGCTCCCCAAACTTCTTCTCCTCAAAGTGAAAAGTGACAAATGAAGAATACAAATGACCTTTTAGCATTTTCACACCTAACTTTTTGTTGTAATAAATGCTTTTACCCTAACTCATTTGGATACCCTGTTTCCATACTCTGTGAAAGATAACTCTTTTGCAGACCTTCAACTCTACATAATACTCTCTCCAACTATTTCAACAACATCTATAGATCATCAATGCAATCACTGCACTCATCCACATCTTGGTGTCAATTACTGGCAAGGGGTTAAAATATTTTCTTGACAGCTCCCCCTAGGCCAAAGGACCAAAACTAATTCTTGAAGGAATTACCAACACCAGATTCTTATGTTGAACCATTTCCTTCAACAGATGGACTCTTCTTCACCCATATCTTCTTCATTTTCTTCTTGATCTCATCTATAGTGACTTTTCCCTTTTCATCCTTCTGCATGTTTCTTTGATTTACCAGACCTCTTCTACAAAATCTAGCAATGTGACCAGATTTGTTGCAATTGTAGCACACCACATTTCTTTGTCTAGACCAATTGCTCCATTGATTTTCTCTTGATCTGTACTGGTTAGCAATATGGAAAAATCTATTACATGTATAACATGTGACATCTCTATAAAAGTTGTTCATCAAATTTCTGCATTCGCTTTGATTCTTATGAATATGTTCCAACCCAACCTCCCAATGTCCACCTCAACCCAACCCCTAACTCCCAAAATTTATTGCAAACAAAATAGTGTAACCATTGAATCTTTTGAGCATTAGTTGTTCCTTTAATGGGTAAATTTCTAGGCTTTTTTCATTTGATTTCCTTGCCTGCCCTTTGTCTAGATCCAAACTTTCTCCTTTCTCATATCCAAGACCTCATGGTCACCTCATTCCTTTTGAATTTTAATTAGTTCATCAAGCTTGCTGTTAATCTTGAACTTTCCTCTTGAATTCATTTTCAAGAGTGTTCATCTCCTCGATCAAATATACCCGATTTCGCTACCCTCTCATTATTTCTCGATTTCAATTCAAGTTCCAATCAATCCATCAATAATTCGCTTGTATTCTTCAAATTTCTTTCAAGGACTAAGAAAGATTCTCTTCATTATTCCTTTGGTTTTTTCTAATCTTCTTGGTCATCCTACTATAATAGATTCCATCTCATGCTTTAGGACTTCATTATCTCTGGAAAACTTTACACATTCTTCTATCTTTTCCTTCAGGGCTTGACTCAGTTGTTCATCTTCAATGCGTTTACTATCTTCCTACTTGATCTGATCACAAAGTTCCCTTCTCTTCTCCCTGGACTTATTAATTTTATCTTTCAATGATTGAATGAATTTCTCAGCATTCATGAGATTTGCTTGCAATTCCTGGACTTTAGATTTGGACTAATCCAGATCATCTAGGGCCACCAAAAGTTGTTGAAGATTGCTTGAATCCATTGAATCACTTTCCAAGATCCTCCACAAGATTTTAAACTTCTTCTGAGGAACTAGGCTCTAATACCAATTGTTGGAATCAAGGAACACTAAGAGGGGGGTGAATCAATGTTCTACAATTTTTAACTTTATTAATCTGATGCTTAAAGCACTTAAAACATTCAATCAAAAGAAAGATGCATGAACATAAGACAAGCAACCACAACACCATAACACAAGAATTTTTATGTGGAAACCCTGTTAGGGAAAAAACCACAGTGGAGGTCAATCCACAATATTGTCTGAGTATACTCAAAAATATGTTTTACAAAATGGGAATGCACTTGCATTCAGGAACACTGCCTAGAACTCATTGCTCAAAAATAGAAAGGCTCACCACCTTACAATCAATTCCAAAAGACAATTGGAGTGATGAACTATGAAATAACATCTACAAATGCTCAAGAATCATTCTGGTTAAGTTCATATATCAGATTCTTGACCTTTTGTCTGATTCTGCTCTTCTGCTCTAAAACCTTCTAACATTTGCAACACACATCAACACACTTCTTACATATATCAAAATGATGTAATCGATTACTTATATATATCCACTACTAAGGATTTAATTGCTACATGTCGGCTTCAACAAAATAGAAAAATATTTACAAACTGTTGGCTCAAATCATTAATAATA